>JABSSZ010000658.1:0-55016 GCA_013755755.1 Fusarium sp. NRRL 25184 | reverse complement strand
GCACAGCACAGCACAGCATAACCAACCTTACATACCTTAACCCTGGCCCCAAAAAACCCTTGTCGGGGCATTTTCACTGTTTATATGGCACATGTTTCCCCTCCTTCGTCCGCCCCCTCACCTCACCTCACCTCATCTCAGCCCACTCTGCCCAATTCGAGTTACTCAACAGTCAACATCACATCTACAAGTCCCATCTATCAATCAATCTCATCTTTATATCAAGACTCTCTCACCACAACTCACCCCATTTACTCTCTACTCTATCTACCATCTCATCCAAGTCCATCACTCTAACATTGACCTCTCAGCACCTTGTTCCTACATCCTTCTACGACCCTGCAGACTTCAGCGGTGATTCGGCCCATTCTCCCGACTCACCACTCTCGCCCGTCTTCAACAACCCATATCAGCTCCCCGTCTCAAACGACTGGGTCACCTGGGACGACAAGGCTACGCTATCACCCGACCTCGACGCCCTCCCCAAGCAAGAGCCCTTTGAAGGCATCAGCCTCTCAACCATCCCATCAAGGAACAGCATGGAGCTCAGCCCCGCCATCAACCCACACGACCTCTCAGGCACCATCCCCGATGCCGTCCCCTTCGGCAGAGTAGGTCTGAATGACATCGACACTCAGCCTCTCTTCCAGACTCCCATCCCCTCCATCTCTTCTCAACCTCATCTTCAGTCCAACATGATGCACTCTACCTCCAATCCTTCTCAGATGTCCTCCTCTCTCGACAGCATCAACTCCAAGGATGCCAACGGTCGATATCCCTCCCGCAAGCGCAAGTCCTCCGGCTCCGGAAGCTCTTCCTCCCGCTCATCAACCTCTCCTCCTCCCGCAACGCGTCGCCACTGCTCTCCCCCAAAGAAGACGGCTCATAACATGATCGAGAAACGCTATCGCACCAATCTCAACGACAAAATCGCCGCCCTTCGCGACTCCGTCCCCGCTCTGCGCGTCATGGTCCACCGTCTCGAGCAGCCCTGCACCGAGAACATGGACGAGGAAGGCGACGAGGATCTCGGCGGACTCGCACCAGCTCACAAGCTCAACAAGGCCACCATCCTCAGCAAAGCGACCGAGTACATCGCCCATCTCGAGAAGAAGAACAAGAGCCTCGCCCGGGAGAACAGTCAGCTACGGAATCGCGTTGAGGGATTCGAGATGATCGTCATGTCGCGAGATCAAGGACCCCCAGCAGGAGTCTGGGCATAGAAAGCGAAGCTTAGATTTGGGTACTTTACTTTGCATTTGTTGCGATATTATTATTTGGATCGGCACAACTGGAAACGCAATGCTTCGAGCTTGTGTGATGAATCATGATATCAAGCGTTTACTTCTGGCGTTTAAGAGACGGGTTGAGCAAGGCATTGTGTTGATTACGGCGCATTGAGCGGACATTCTGCCACCATATGGGTTTCTACATAAAATACAGGAATGGTTCCTGAATAGTATAAACAATCTCCAATATATCTAATATTCTCTTCACTCTTGTTCTCTCTCAGTGATACTTTGCCTACTTTGCGACTGTCGCCTCTGATTGACTTCGACTCACGATAGTGCAAGTTAGTCAAACATTTCACGAGCATTTGAGCCTCATCTTCGCTTACTGGCCTCGTGGGTCTATGCGGGGACTTTAACAAGGGACAGGGTGTATTTGAGATGAACACGTGCATATCAGGCGTGACATCGGTAGATGGATAGCGAGAAACTGACGTGGTGTGATGGGCATCAGACCACTATGGGTCGGTGGCTCAGATGGTTTGGTGGCTGATGAGGATTGGAAACGGGTGATGATGGTGAGAAGAGTAGCGGTGGATATTGTTGAGAGGGATGAGATAGAATGAGGTGGTATGTTATGGGATGGCGAAGACTGAAGAATCACGGTTGGGTTGGGAACTGGCTGTGTTGGAGCGGAGATGAGAGGTGTCATGATGAGGGTTGGGATGAAGGTATGATGGAGTCAGTAACGGGTGAGGGAGATACTGACTGCAAGTATGCAAGTTGTAAGTCCGCTATACTTATATTGCTGAAATTGTCTGCTAAACTCGAGCTGACTGGAGTTGAGAGTTGTCATGATGAAGGGCCCAGGAGCTGAGGGTTGGGTTGGGACTGTCACTAGGCAGTCACAATCTATTCCAATAAATTATACACTAGTTTAGAGGCTAACATACTGAAGTATCTGGATTTATATATGTATGTATCATTGAAAACTGCATTGAGATTCATTCGAAATTAGTTGCCTTTAACATATCAAAGCAGAAGTCGACTAACCTGCACCAGCAAGAATTGATGCGCTGGATTCTGCATTATGTAAGTCTTGATCGAACCATAGTGTTATAGATCATGATTTGAATGGTGAGAACAACGATCTGTGAGCACTGAAATAGTGTATTACTTATCCAAGTTACCAGTATGATACTTCCGAGTCTGGAGCTTTTATCAACAGTTTCATCAGCGTAGAATACTTCCAGCTGAGAGCTAAGGCATATCAAGGCATATAGACATGAGAACATGAAGTATCATGCTTCTTGAGGTTTCTAATTTCTGCAAATCTTAATTCTGTTTCTTCGCTTCGGCTGTGTTACATCATACAGGCAAGCCCATATTCAACAACCCTGGAAGCAAAAGAACCTCTACTACTTAACCAAGAGGCCAGAAATATCTGCAATAAGATCTACTAAGCATATTCTAACTTATGCAAGCCTACTGGGGTCTTTTTGTTACTTCGATTATAGGACCGAAGCTTTCTTGCGTATCTTCGGGACAGGCCAAATAAGGCTTAACCTAGAGGCGGTGTGAGCGACAGTTCAATTTGAAACAGCGACGTTAAGATTGAGTCAGGAATGAGTACAAGATGGAAAGAACAGGAGATATTTAATGCTAATACAACAGCTGAGAACTGTCCTCATGTTGGCGCTTATTCCGTTACTCAGTCTAGTGTCATGCTTGCCGCGTCTCAGCTGTATTCTCACCCCAAGTCGCGAGCTGCTTGATGTCCACAGAAATGAAGATAATGAGAAAAACTATACATAAACCAGTTGAGATTCTCAAATAGAAGGGTTTGCGACTCTCTGGATACCTGTTTGGCTATTAGAATGTCCTATTGTGATGTCATGGCTCACCATCTCGCTGCGCGTTCATCAATTGACCATTGAAGCATCACCCGCGACGAACAAAAGCTCTATTGAATTCGCTTCTGCGATACCCTGTGTCAAATGGCTTACTTTAGGATGATCAGCATGCCTAGAGCTATCCAGATTGTTCTGTTGCCAAGAGTCGCGGCCTTCTCCCGGTGGAGGTCCGCGATGACATTCCCAATGAGACTGACCAAGACGGCTGTCATCGCGTAAAGAGCACAAACATGAACATAATGAGATAAACTACTTACATGCTTACTTCTGAATTAGTTTTAGATGTAACAAGACTCACTAAAATGAGTTTGTTCACTTGGGCGCCTTCTTGTGATATCGCTCTGTACACAATCGCCAACCAACCATCGAAGCAGCACGTCTTCTCAAGCCGAACCAAAGCTCTATTGACCCAGCTTCATTAATAGGCGGTGTCGCACTGATTACTTGATTATGTCCGAGAGACTTTAACTCATCTATATTGTTCTGCTACACTCTCAGCGCCGAGTTCAGCGGTACCATTCTCGTTGACGTTGGAACTGGCCCAAGACTGCCATCACCGCGTCCGACGACCCCAGCGTCAAATATATTGAGTTAAGACTCTGATACACTGATTGAAGGATCAATTTTATGTATGAAAGTGCTCACTAGAGCCAGTATAGTCCATTGTGGACCATGTTGTGATGTCGTCGCTTGTGGTTGCACCTCATCATCGATGGACCATCGAAGCAGCGCATCTGCTCATGTTGAAGAAAAGCTCTGCTGACCCAGCTTTAGCGATGCACCATATCGCTTAGCTCACTAGAATATATCTGAAAGAGCGTGATTCCACTCAATTGATTGTTTCCATGACTCGCTGTATTGTCACCGCTGAGCCCTCCGACAACATTCTATGAGACTGCTAGTAACCGCACCAGAACCCCATCATTAGATACACTGAGACAAAGTACACGGTATCTAGTTAATTGAACTTTCTTTTGTATTTTGAGACTCACTCAACCGGGTACAGTTCATTGGTCGCTATGTTATGATGTCGCCGCTCCTCGTTCTGTACGCAATCCTCAACCGTGGCCGTCAAAGCACCATATCGGATAATAGCGAATCAAGGCTCTATTCCTTGACTTCCGCTATTACCATTATCGCGCGACTCAATATTATTCTCGTAGTTTATCCAGCTCATCGCAATTGTTCTGTTGCCAGGAATTGTGGTGTTCATCTCACCAATGTCGCGAGACTGATCAAGGCTCTCGGTCACCGCGTCTCAGGGCCCCAACATCGGATATACAGAGAAACACTGCTCTGTCATCGATTAAGGAGCAGCTTTTATGTATAATAGGGCTCACTGAAGTGACATCAGCTAGTTAAAACGTCTGTTGTGGTGTCGCGGCTCGTCGTCCGGTGCGCAATCGTCGGTTGTCAGCCGACACCGTCGAGACACATTGCTTTACACAGACAAAATCTTATTGACTTAACATTAGTACTAAATAATACTGCTCTAATTATCGGAGCATGTTCAATAAAGTTCAGCTCGTCCTGAATGTTCTGTCGTGGCAAGCTGAGGTCCGCGACAACATTCTCGCTGATGTTGCGAAACTAGTCAACGCTGCCGTCACCAACATCAAAGATAATGAGATCAACTGTCCATATTCAGTTGGAGGCTCATATTAGTATCTCTAATTGTCAATGAAGTGAAGTTAACCCTGTTGGGGCGCTTGTTGTGGTGTCCTCGCTCGCCGTTCCGCTGCACAATCGTCAATCGCCAGCCTTCATCATCGAGACACCATATCACACATGATACACGAAAGCCCTTTTGACTTTGTACTTGCAATACCCTATATCTTCCGGCCTATTAGGTCATGTTCAAATGACTGCGACTCATCTCCAATGTCCTGTTGCGGCCAGCTGAGGTCTGCCTTACCATTCTCTCTGATGTTGTGAGAGTCCAAGATTGCCATTCTCAACATAAAAAATATGGAGACAGACTGTTCGGCGCACAATCGCGAGGTCCTTTTTATGCCCAGTGAGTGTTATTGGAGTGAATTAGTCCCGAGAAATGCCTTGTTGTGATGTCGCTGCTCTCGTTCCGCCAGTCAATCCCCAATCATGACCATCGAGCCACTCCATTGCTGGCAACCACCAAAGGCTCTTTTGACCTGACTTTCGTGATACTATGCGTCGCTTGTACCATAAGACTATGTATAAGAGGGCACAACTCGTCTTACTGGTTCTGTCGTGATAAGTTGAGGTCTTGGAACAGCCGCCCTCAGCAGCAACGTTCAGTTGAACAGGCCTCAACCACCATTGTCATTAAGCGCTCATCTAACATACTCTCGGAGATTCTAATTGACTTCCTGACTCTTATTGAACTAATAATAGAGCTCTCTGGCTTGCCAGTGCCTCTGCGACGGTTCCAGTGTTCACGCACAAGCCGCTCAGATCACTGAACTGATCGAGAACAATCGCCAAGGGCGCTGATTCACCCTCAATATGCTGGATAAAGGTACAACACTTACCATTCACTTGCTATACAATCTCTGTTTTCTCTAGTCAACCCTCTTCCGCCTTTTGGTCTTTCTGTTTGTGCCCCAAGCATCCTGCGACGAGTGTCTTGATTGCCAAACCAGCACCACCATTAACATCGCCAACCTTCATTAACTCGACCACAAAGCACCTTCACAGTCATTTTTACCCTCACCTCTCCCTCCGAAGCCAGCCGCAAGGCCACCAAGCAAGCCTCGCGCGTGATGTCCAGCCTCAAAAGCACCCTCTGGTCAACCCTCTCCAAGACCCGCGACCATCATTCCAAGAAGCAGAAGCCCCAGTACCAGCTCTGTAGCAACCCCAGCATCACTATTACAGATGCAGAGACCGGCGAAGAGTGGGAGTTTGTCGATCATGATGAACTCGATGGTGATCTCGCGAACAGCGACGACAGTCGCTCTTTGAGAGAGGAACTCGAGATGACTGCGCGCGAACATGAGGATCTCCTGTATTCGCGACGCTGGATGAACTAGGCTGCCAGCTTGGCGACTGTTATGCCACTGCGATCGCCAGTTGTGCAGGTGTATTGGCCGGCAAGGACAGAGAGATATGCTGTCTGTTCGACGAACTCACGAGTGCCAGTGGAACAAGAGATCTCTCGACGGCGGCAGCATCGCCTCGATATTGAGCGTATATATTCCCGATATCTCTGGCCAAACCCAACTCTCATTCCTTTCCTTCAATCATTCTCGATACCACTTCCGACCGGACTTCCTGGAGATCACTTACACCAACTCACACCCATCTTTAGACCCCTACACCACTACCTCTACGCCATCTCTAGGAACCTCCGACTACCGACATCAGCCTACACTTGCATTCTTGGAGGCCCTAACGACAACCTTCTTCTCTATCCCCAACTTACACGCAACCTCAACCGACTCAACCGCCATCATGGGTATGCAGATGCCTTCCGACCCATCCTTCAAGTGGCCCGAGGAGTGCACAAAGCCCAGCATGTTCTCCATGCTGGTCAAGAAGGTGACCGCCCTGATCAAGGGCACCTCCGACGATGACAAGGACCGTGACCTGGAGGAGAGCACGGTCATCCACCCCGAGGACGCCACGGAGCCTTGGGAAGTCGTCCCCGACGTCAAGGACGATCCCTGGACTGTCGTTGTGAAGTCTCGCAACGAGCTCGGAGAGTTCCAGGACGGCGCTGGAGACCGCCAGGACCGGTACGAACGTACTTACCAGTACGAATTCGACCGCCGGGTCGTGGAGGCCGACCGTCTTGCTCTACGTGAGGCTAACAAGCGTGCTGCGAAGTAGATGTGTCCCTCGTAAGCTGCTGAAGTAAAAGTTGTACACAATCTGTGAATGAGCTTTTTCTCTTGGTGAGTTTTCTGGGCAATGCTAAGTATGCGCCCCCTGCATTGGGATCTTGGTCGTAGAATAGAGACTGACTAACTGTGGCTAGGTAGACTGGATGAGCTTTCTATACTAAGGTAGAGAGTAGATAGACTACTTGGATCATAGAGACAGAGTGGAGGAGAAATGAGGGCGTTGGGATTGACGGGACGGACTGGATAGCTAGTCGGCTGATAGTACACTATTGTATTAAAGCGTCTGTAGATAGTTATTTAATCTGTTGCCCTCATCATCGGCCTCCGAGGCCATCTCCACTAAACTGTGTCGTGTCTAACATAGAAAACTTCTCAATCTCCCTTCAAAATGCGTGTATCATCTGTCAACAAGCTCCCCATTAAACAGCTAATCACCAGTGATGGTTGAACGGGTAGCCAAGAGGACTGCCTGTTCGGTGTGAGTGCTCGCTGCTCTCACTTCTCAATGAGCGTCCAAGACTCGCGCGACTGGTCATGTCACGCTTACTACCCTTTGTAGTATACGAGAACTCCGACTTAGCATCAGCCTCCGAATTGTCCGTGGATGTAGAGATCAGTCTGCGTTCCTATTCTGCAACTTTCTCTCCGCCTCCGCGCCAGAGCCCGTAGAAGCCCTCACAATTCTTCCAAAGCTTGATGGTACCATCCTCCGATCCTGTAGCATACATCTTACCATCAGGCGAGAATGCAATTGACCAGATAGGTCCGTGATGTCCTTTGTGTACGTCGAGTTCCTTTCCATCGTCGTATCGGATAACCTTGGCCCATGTGCCAGGCTCCTCACCCACAACTAGCTTGCGACCCTTGAGGTCGAGCGCAACACTAGCGATAGTGTAGCTCAGAGGAAAGCGCTTGAGCTCATCCATGGCATTGCGACCACCCCAAAAGTATGCCGTCTTTCCAGCAGCAACAGCGAGAACTGGCAATCCGCCGCCAATGTCGGTAGGGGAAGCATACTGGGAATCCAGCGACACCATCTCACAAGACTTGATGTCTCCATCAAGCACTTCGTGTCGGATACAGGCCCGGCTGGGCAGGTCAAGCCATCGGATTGTCTTGTCGGATGCGGTCACGACAATGTTAGGGTCCTGAGTCCAGCAAATGAACTTGATCGAACCAGTATGAACGCCTTCGCCGATCTCGAAGCCAGCGGAGGCGGGAATTGTAGTAGGGGACCCAGTAGAAGACAGCTCTGAGAGATCAAAGATGCGCAGCTTCTTCTCGAAACCACCAGTCGCGATAAGATCCGAGTTGTCGGGAGGGTAAGCAATGGCACGGACAATGTGATCGTGTTGCAGCGTATAGAGCAACTCGCCGGAGTAGGTGTCCCAAATTTTGCTATGCAAATGTCAGCGGAGCTATGTTTTGTGACGGAGAATACCCACGCTGTGAAATCGGCCGATGCAGTCGCTGCACTACAGGTATCAGGGCTCAGTCTAGCCTGCCACACAGCACCCTTGTGGCCGATGAAAGTGCCAATCCTATGCAAGTCAGAGGAGCTACTACATCCAGTTGACAGTGACCTACCAGTCGCCGGTCAAACCGTTTCGAAGCATAGGGTTACCATCTATATCATGTCAATATGCGCACTATTGAGACGAGACATTGACGCACCTTTGCAGGCTGAGATCAGAAAGAAGCTATCGGTCTTCCTCTCGATTTCCTTCTCAGTTTCCTTCTCAAAGCCAGAGAAGGCGATGTGAGGAACAGGTCGAGAATGACCGTGGCAGGTCAGAGGATGGTATTGTCGAGGTTCGGAAGTCATTGCGACAGAATAGAAAAGCAAAGACGAGTGGGGAATCGGTTCGTTGATGGGAATCTAGCCAATTGTGGCCAGCTGTAAGATTCGATGTCGGTCTAGAGAGTAGCGAGATACCCGATATTAATCGAGAATGTCAAAATTGGAAATGAGAGAGGCCGTAACAGTCGTATGCGTCGTTAAGAGTGGTTTGGATCGTGACTCGTGGCAGAGCTTGTCGCGTGTCGTCGCAGAAGTGTGGAGCGTCTTTCTCGAGCAAATGACAATGATGAGCCCAAAACTTGAAGGAAAGAGATGGAGAATCGGAACGTTAAGGTCGTGATTGTATCAGGTCGTGTCGTGAAGCCAAAGAAGCGTGAATGTTGCCCCCAAAGCGAACCCCCTTGAGAAGAGAAAGGAGAGGAGAGAGAGAGAGGAAAGGAGGGCGGTGATGGATTTGCCAAATATTTGCGAAAACGGGGAGGACGAAACAGGTTGGACAGGGAAGGAAACGGCGCGCATTCAAATGACAGGGTCACGCTTGCCCAACTTGAGCAGCGGGGTTACACGACGGGGGTCCTTCTTTCCGGTGGGCACCGCCACAAAGCGGGGTACAATTGGGGGCAACAATATCTTGTCTTGACTTGTCTTGAGACAAAGATATTGATGATAGAGGACAGAGAATTGTTTGTGAGACAGATAAAGGGGTGTCTAAAGATGTCTGAATGTGTAAGGCCTCCTTTGGTTCAGGCTACAGCGTTGAGTAAATGGTCGGAATCCAACTCCATATATACTACACTGTCCTGAGTCCCTCAATAGCTATTTCTGACCAACTCCAGCTAAAGTAGTATCACCAAGACGGTAGAACAATGACTTACGATATATGCAGCAATCTAATTATAGCCTTCCCAATGTATGCTTAAATGCGAAGCAATAATGCCCGATTGTTCACGACATCTAAGCCTGAACCGAACGATATGCCCGGCCAAGTGGAGGTGGCTGGTGCTTAGTGACGCATTGTGGCTTAAGCTGGACGGGACAGATCCGACGGGAAGGGGCAATCAATCGATCAGCTTCCATTTCTGACCAACGATCAACTCTACGATTTGTCACGTTTCCCGTTCCTTTGATTGACTTTTTGACGATACAACCTCTTCATATATTTGCTTCAGCTTTTTGTCGTTGGCGTTACCCTTGTTTGCAGAGATAGCAGGCCGTTCTCTTCCTTGACTCTGTTGCATCATCGTCCAGTCATTCATCAAGCTCCCCCCTCCACTGCATTCAGCAGTGTCACGTACTCTCATCATCCATCCATCAAACCAACCTCCAGAAAAATGACCGACTTCAAGCTGTCGGCGCAATTGGTCGGGCACGAATCCGATGTAGGCATTATTAGGCGACGTTGTCTGCATCTCGAAATACTAACGGATCGATAGGTTCGAGCCGCAACCTTCCCCTCTCCCGATACCGTCTTAACCGCCTCCCGCGATTGCAGCGTCCGCATATGGCGCCGCACCCAAGCATCTCCCCCGAACTTCGACGCAACCCTGGTCAGCCGTGGTTCCGAATACGTCAACTGTATCTCCTTCTTTCCTCCGTCCAGTGAGCACCCAGATGGCTATGTTGTCTCGGGTGGCAAGGATACCATCATCGAAGTCAAGTCCCCCAAAGCTTCCAGCTCCGATAACGCCGAACGCCTTTTGATCGGTCATTCTCACAACGTCTGCACGCTCGATGTCTCACCCGACGGCAAATACTTGGTATCAGGCGGCTGGGATGGTCAGGCGCGGGTATGGAGCCCTCAGAAATGGGAAACAGAGCTCTCGTTGAGCGGCCATGAGAGCATGGCGGTCTGGAGCGTTGTTGCATTTGATGAGCACACAGTAGTGACTGGTTGCGCCGACAAGAGCATCCGTATCTTTGACCTGCGGCAGTCTACCGCCGGTGAGGTGTCGCCAAGCTCGACCATCTACACACCTGACGTTGTCCGCGCTCTCTGTCGTGTACCCAACGGGCATCCCAGTGGTGCAGACATTGCGAGCGCAAGCAACGACGGAACAATCCGCCTGTGGAAGCTGAATGGTCAACAAGTCGCCGAGCTGCATGGACACGAAAGCTTTGTTTACAGTTTGGCCAGTCTCCCGACAGGTGAGCTGGTCAGTTCGGGAGAGGATCGTACCGTCAGGATATGGAAGGGTACCGAATGTGTACAGACAATCACACATCCCGCCATTTCTGTATGGACCGTCGCTGCGAACCCCGAGACCGGCGACATCGTTACGGGTGCTAGCGATAGCATTGCCCGCGTCTTTACACGAAGTCCCGACCGTACTGCCGATGAAGCGACACTCAAGGAGTTTGAAGAGTCTGTCAAGGCGTCATCGATTCCCCAGCAACAGGTCGGTGGTGTCAACAAGGAGAAGCTCCCTGGCCCTGAATTCCTGGCCACTAAGGCGGGTACGAAGGAGGGACAGGTTCAGATGATCAAGGAGGATAACGGCAATGTTACTGCTCATACGTGGTCAGTGAGCCAACAGCAATGGGTCAACGTCGGTACTGTCGTTGATGCTGTCGCCAGCACTGGGAAGAAGGTTGAGTACCAAGGGAAGATGTATGACTACGTCTTTGATGTCGATATTGAGGATGGCAAGCCTCCTTTGAAGCTCCCTTACAACCTCTCTGAGAACCCTTACGAGCGAGCCACCAAGTTCTTGGGCGATAACGAGCTACCGCTCTCGTATCTTGACAACGTTGCCAACTTCATCACCGAAAATACCAAGGGAGCTACTCTAGGTCAGACTTCAGAGCCTAGCGGACCTGATCCTCTTGGTACCGAGTCGCGATACCGACCTGGTGAGAACACTCAGCCCAAGGTGCTCCCCCAGAAGGACTACCTCAGCATTACAGCAGCCAAATACGAAGGTAAGTCTTTATCTCTGTGCTTTTGTTCAATTACTGACAACGGCAGCCATCTTCAACAAAATCTTTACCATCAACAAGAACATGATCTCATCGGGTCGCAAAGACGCTGCTCTGAACCCATCCGATGAATCTGTACTGTCAGAGCTGCGCGCTGCGCTCGAGTCTAACAAACCCGTTCCCCAAACAGCCCTGCCTCTTCTCGTCCGTATCCTTACACAATGGCCCTACTCAGACCGTCTCGCCGGTCTTGATCTCCTTCGCTGTGTCGCGAAGTACCCTCTTGTCGCTCAATTCTCCGACCCTACTGTTGGCTCCCTTCTCGACCTTGCTTTCGCGTCCTCTCTACCCAAGGGCGAAACTCCCAATGAGAACGCTGCCATGATGGGTCTACGTACCCTCGCCAACATCTTCTCCACAGCGAATGGCCGCTCGATTGTTAGTGCTCAATCGGACGAAGCCATTTCGTTCCTGGAACGTATCGTTGGTGTCTCCTCGGATCCCATCGGGCCGTTCAACCGCAATGTCCTTATCGCTGCTACAACCGCAGCAATCAACCTCTCAGTGCTCGTCCATCGCGAGCGCCTCCTCACACCCGAGCAGCGTCGCCGTCTCGCTATACTTCTCGGCACGATCCTCTCCCGCGATGGTCAAACAGACTCAGAGGTTCTATACCGCGCCCTAGTGGCACTCGGCACACTGCTCTCGGCATCAAAGGCAGAGTCGGCTAATCTCGGCATCAAGGGGTGGATCCAGAGTGCTGTTGGACGAAGCTCTGAGGAGCGTGTCAAGTCTGTCGCGGCTGAGTGCGCTAAGGTCACTCCGTAAATGTGATATGATGGTGACGGGTATGCAGGCAGATGCAGCGCCAAGACGGGTTCTTCTTGACGTGGAATAGCAGATGTATGGGATTAGAAGAGAAAAGCATAGAATTGGCGGTAGACGAATGCGATACATTGATACATGATGGCTTTGTGGTGAGAGTGATGTGATGTCTGTGGCGTTGTGAGAGGCGTCTGTCAATTGATCTCAAGCGTGAAGCATCGTCTTATTTCATCTCACACCAAAACTTGACATGTCATTCTAGCGGTAATTCATCACATCAATAGCACAATTTATGAACTTGAATAGTCGTAGATTCTCATCCTACGCGGCGTCTCAAATGAATGAAGCATATAAAGCTCCTCCAACACCATACCACGTGCGATATCTCAGTCCTCTCAGGACAACCGCAACATTATAAAAATAAATGAAGGGATATAAATAATAGTATCAAATCAATCCAGGGATATGCCAAAATTTCCCGCCCGTGAAAACGCCAGTCATTATGCTTTGTACATTTCTTTTTTCTGTCATGTTCATCTCAATCACGCAAACAGGGCATAGGCACCCGCTGCCACGAGCGGTAGCCAGCTTGCCAGGTTCAGCTGGCGCAGGGTTTGTGTCGCGCCGGATTCGCTAGCGTAGGCGTCGGAGCCGGATGCTTTGGTGGTGATGGTGTAGATCTCTGCGAAGCCGATGTCGGTGGAGTTGAAGCAGTTGGTCTCGTTGACTTCGGCGATTCTCTTGTCTCCTGGTTCAGCGAAGATGATGTCGACGCACTACGGATGTTAGTCAACCTTTTCTTCAATACAAATTTCGGAGGATAGAGGACGTACCGAGTACAGAGCTGCACCGTGGACGGCGAGCTCTACAACTTGGATTGTAGCCTTGTCGCCTGCCTTTACGGTCGTGTTCTTGGGCAGAGGCACCTGAGGGAGACAAATGGTTCCGGGGAAGGGATTGTTGGTGGGACCGAGGATCTGGAACATGGGGACGACGGGCTGTGTCATGTTTGCTGGGCCGCCATCAGGACCTCCGTCGCCAAAGCCCATGTTCACGTAGGCGAAGGCTGTCTCGTGGCCGCGGAACCAGCCGGGCTGGAAAGCGACAGCGCCGCCTCTTGTGGGCCAGTAAGTTCTGTTTGTCGTGACATTGTGACCGCCGCCTGATGATTGTTAACTGGTGTTGCTGAGGAGAGGTGAGAGAGTAGAGGAGACGGGGACGTACATGGGTAGACCCATTGCATGCCGTAGGGAAATGTCGCGTTGGTGATGAGGTTGTTTCCTCGCCAGCCGGGATAGGTAATCACGCTGTGTGCTGACACGATTGTCGCGAGGAGGACCGAGATGAATGCTGACGTCCTCATGATTGCGGTTTGTGTGTGGTTATATCTCGTGGTATTGGGTGATACTGATACTCTCTAGCAAACAGACAATGAACAAGAACAAGGCTCAGCCTCGAACATTTAAAAAAAATTCACGAACCAACGATTATGATAAAACAAGAACTTCTTCGGAGAAAAAAGTGAAGAGGAAGAGGAGGCCGCGAGTTCTGGTCTTAAGGCAGACACAAGTGGCCATCTTTGCAGCCGCCCAGCTCATTAACAAGATGTGATGGCCCAGTAAGAGGCCGTTGGCGATGCATCTTGGAGGGTGTGACCCCTGCTGCAGAACGGGAACACACGGCCAATGGGATCAATGGAATGAGTGATTTACAGGGCTACAGGGCGTTTCTGGGCTGTGACTGGAGATGTTTTAAGCGCTGGCGCTAGACTTGATTTAGGGAGCAGCCAATGAGCTACAGGAATCGATGGGGTAGAGGGGCGGAGGTTGGTGATGGGATATGCCGGTTAATTCAAGACTGCAAAAAGGGACGGTAGAGGTCGACTCATTCCATGGAAAGATCGGATCAGGAGAGCCGATGAACGATTCGTAGCCGCGGTTTGATCTGGTGATGGACTCTCAGACTCTCAGTGATAGTTTGAGGCTCGGGGTTTGGGTGCCGCGTAGACGCCAAGATGGTCACCTCCATTCACCAGAGACACACAAGCTAGACAAGCACAGACGCGGACACTACCGTAAGCTGATGCTCTTATCAGTACGGCCCGTGATTGGCTGTCCCCTTGTACTCTGTGCTACCGTTGCATTTTCGGCGAGAGAGTGGTTTAACTTGTGCTCGTTGGACCACGGCTTCTTCAATCATGCGCCTTACGGATGTCTTCAATCTGTAACATGGCAAGCGACAGCATGACGATAGTAGCAAATATCTCACAGAATAGCAATCATGTCGGCGCTGGGCTATATAATTTGGGCAAAGACAGGCCAGTCGGAGTTTTATTCTCCATCGTTTTTAAACATTGAAACTCAAAACGCCACTAAGATCTCAAAACTCACCTTGTCTTCACCGACGCTCACCGAGCCCTGTGGAGTCGAAATCTCAATCTTCACGACAATCTTCATTGAGAGACTCACTATAAGTGACCATCTCAACATTATTCTGCACCTTTTACACAAGCGCCTCAATTGATTCATCATCTCACTTCATTTTTCTGCTAATTTTCTTTTTATGCACATTGACTTTGAGTTCACGGTCAGAGATTAGCTTTACAATGTCTTCATCACAGGATTCTTCAGAATGGACAAGAGTCGTGCGCAAAGGTCGCAAGAACAGACGAAACAATACCGAATCTCACTCTTCGAGACATGCAAAGCCTCAGACCGAAGGGCTTACGAGTCCGGAGGATTTGGAGAAGGATTATAAGCAGCATTGCAAGAGATGGGAGGACGAAGCCTATTCTTGTCCCCGTCTTCGTGAACTTGTCAAGGCCAAGGCGTCGCATTTGACCGAGATTGACAAGGCGGTTCATCTTGGCGTAGGGACATTTGATCCGAATGACGGGCTCAACCTCGATGGTAAGAGATCGACGTTCGCGCAACTCGCGGCGTTTGAGATCATGGTTGAAGAACTGGGTAAGTCTACTACCGTCAATATTTGTGAGTGAGTTGGCTAATGAATGAATGCAGAGAAAATCACGGGCGGCAAGATTGAAACCTTCTTCCAAGACCCAGCCTTCAGCGCCTCTGACAAAAAGTTCCTTGAGAATATCGGTCACACTGTCCTTGATGATCCCAAGGGCACGCAGATGGTTGACAAGAAGTCGCTCTTCTTTGGCGTTCATCTTTACAGACCTGTCTACAACGATGCGCTGGAGGGTGAACTTCCTGCGCTGTTTGTTGGAACTGGCTGGGAAGATTGGGGAGAGTAAGTCACGCCCTGAAGTTGATGTTGCGCTCGGTGAGGGTGATGCTAACTGGGAACAGTATCTTTGCAGACGAGCATATCGAGAACGTGGAGAGAATGCACAAGTCGTATGAACGCTGTGACTTTCCCCAGGAGAAAATGGATTGTGCGTTTTCGACGACGAGTATTTACTGGAAGCCCAAGAGTGAGGAGGAGGGAGATGCCAAAGGGAAGGGGATTGTGATTGAGGAGGTTGAGATTGAGAAGAAGGAGAGTGATGAGGAAGAGGAGTTGGTGAAGAAGCTTGAGGCTACTACTATTAATTAATTAGTTAATTGTTGGTTGGTAATTGTTAATTGACGAGTGTTTGTTTATGTCGGCGTCTTGGGTTTCAGTTGCGGGTGATTGCAGAGACTGTGCGCTGCACTCACTGATGGACTTCTTCTCTCGTGCTCAATTCCTTCAATCATACACTCTTTCGTTCTTTCATGCCCAACTTCTTCTGTCTCTTTGGTCTTTTAGGCCTTTAAGCTCTTGTTTATCGTCTTAGTTCTCCTCGTCATCTACCTTGGCTCAACCCTTCATCCTCACCACACGACAATCACTTTCTCTTCAACTCGCCCTCACTCTTCAACTCGCCCTCACTCTTCAACTCGCCCTCACTCTTCAACTCGCCCTCACTCTTCAACTCGCCCTCACTCTTCAACTCTGCTGTCGCGACAATTGACTTGCGGCCTCTTGAGATTCTTCTTTATCCCTTCTTTATCTCTTCCTTTTTTCTCTTCTTCATCTACTTCAATACAACCCTTTATCCTCATCACCATCATCATCATCATCCTCCTCCTCCTCCTCAATTGATTAACATCTCCACCTTGACTACCAACATCTACATCTACATCGTCGCGCACCTTTATTTTAAAGACCTTGAACATTCCCGTAAGTCTATCCAATTTCTTCTCTTTGTCAAATTCATCTCAATTCATTACATCTCTTCAATCCTCCACCAAAAGTCCTCTAACATCATCCTCATCTCCACTAACCTCTACCAAATTTCTCGATCTTTTTCTTCCTCTCCTCTAAACTTCCATCTTATCCTCTAACCCGCCATAACATCTCCTAAACCATTTGCTCTCTTTCATAAACCTCGTCTAAGTGCGCATCGCGCTGTGATTCACAGCCTCTTCAATCTCCTTCTATAAATTCCGTCTCTTCTCGTCAACCTTCATCCAACTTACAAACCCCAGTCAATTACATCAAACATTCAACAACAAAGATTCTACAATCTTAGATCATTAACTCAATCTTACCATCGAAGCTCAATCGCAATGGCGCTTTCATCCCTAGAGGCAAAGGCCCGAGAGGCAGAGTACCAAGCTCTCTGGCAGGTCTGTGATCGCGCAACTCGCAAGCAGGAGTACATCCACGCCCCCGACCAGAGATTCAAGCGTAGGGTTCTCGAAGATGCTTGTGAAACTATCATGCAGAAGAGGTAATCGCCTCCACTCAATTGTAATTGACTCAGACTGACCATGTGTAGACAGAAGCAGGGCAAGGCCCAGATGGGAACTGACATCGACGCCATGGTGAAACTTCATCTTCAGCGTGAAGTCACCGGTCGTATCCTAGCGACTGCTCGTATGAGTGTTCCAGCCCCTTCACCCAATCCGATGCCGTACATGGGGAATGGCCCTGTGTTCAATCCGCCGCTGAATCCGTATCCTGATCACCCGAGTCCTTTCAGCGACAACATAGGCCCTTTCAATGGCAATCCGACTGTGTACAATGCCACTCACCCACCACTCAACGCAATCCCGCAGCCCCGAGCTCGTGTCTCTCCCCCAGAGTTTGACTTCTCCGTCCCAGACAGTACCCAAGAACTGCGAGAAGACATGGACAGGGTCATCAACACCCTCCGCGACTACGCCGGAAGAATCGTCGCTCTCGAAACCGAAGTCAAGAAGCTCAAGCAGGAGCGCAACATGTGGAAGGCTGGGACTTTTAACATGATGAACGCCGACATGAGCAACTTGGCTTCCGTCCCTCACTACCCCATTGACCCCGGACCTCTCACGCCTAGAAGTCAGACGGAGGAAACGGATGAGGATGGGGATGGGACGTATCTGCCTGGGAATTGAGGCTTGCGATGGAGGATTGAGTGAGACTTGCGACGGGAGAAGGACATGAGGAGTTTTCATGAGGCTGGTTAATGCCATGGTTGCTGGGAATAAACACATGGGCGATTGCTTGGTATGAATGCTTGGGACGGGCGCATTGAAGCACTTTACACAAATCTTGCTTGGCTATATTAGCTTGTAATGACTGACAACGACACGAATATGCAGCGCCTTCGGGCAAGATACCTATCAATCAGGTACATCAATGATCAATTCATCAAATCGCACATCAACTGTTGAGCCAATACTTATATTGTTTGTCCTACGTTCCTCCATCAACTATAAACTCTCGCAATTGCGAATCGTGACAATAAGCCAGCCTACCATCTTCATCGTCTACAAAACAACCGTGCCAGGCGTATCCGAAACAAAAAAATTTAAACATATAGAGGGCATAACATTTTACCTGTTTTCCCTAATACTCCGTAACTCCGGTCCGTGATAAGACATTAAATGCTGAGTGTTGAGGTGATGATGGTTATATCCAATGCATGCCCTCACATCCGCAGGGCTGACATAAACTCAGCCATCAATCATCGCTGAGCAATGTCGTGAATGCATCGAGTCGTTTATGAAGAGAACATGCTATAGTCCTGGATCGTCTTGCCGTTGCAGTCGGGAATCTTGACTCCCTTCTTGAGCTCACGGTCCGCTGTCAACAGACCCCATTTATCCTCCCAGTTCTTGCCCTTAGTGTTGTACCTCTCCTTCCAGGGCTCGTCGAATGCTTCAAACCAGAAATAGTTGGTACCGTTCTTCAGAGATTGGCAAACCCAATCATCCATGAAGGTGTTGAGTTCGTCAATACCAGCAACCGATCCTTTGGTGCATGTTGCGGCTGAGCCACAGTCAGTGCCGCCTCCGGTAGGCCAACCTGTCTCCGAGATGATGTTCTTCTTCGTGTCTGTCTTCCAAAACTGTCCGTTGTTGGTCTTCCAGAAGTTGGAGGTCCAAGCGGCAGCCTCGGATGCCTCAACTCCAGCGAAAAAGGGATGAATGTTGGCCATGATATAGTCACTATCCGTCGCAAGCTCAGATGTCCAGTCGTCACCCAGATCGGAGGTAGCAACAGGGAGCTTGAGGCCCTTCTTGTCGAGCTTCGTGCGGGTGTCGTCCAAGGTCTTGGCCAATGTGGTGATGTTCATCTCCTTACGGAAGAGGATTTCGTTGGCAATGATGATACCCTCAAAAGGACTATCACCATACTCATCTAGGATGTCCCACATTTGTGCCATCTGTCGATCGTTGGTTGTCTCGTTACTGTCAAGCCAAACACCCATCCAGATCTTGGTATCCGTGAGTTCCAATCGGTCGAGAGCATGAATCAACATCTGCGTTTGATTGCAATCGGTTCCGTACAATCGGATCTTGTTGGTAAGCTGACCCAACACGGCCACGTCGCGAGTGATGTTGTTCTGAGAGGGTGGGTTATGCATACAGTCGGGATACTGCGAGTTGAGAGGCGTGTAGTCCATGCCAGGAAAGACTCTATGGAGGTCGGCATTGTTGAGAAGGGCCTTGATCTCTGCGCTGTTTTTGCCAAGATCGCCATTCTTCTTCGTGTCGTCCTTAGCTGACTCTCCCCCTCCCGAACTCGCTGTACTGTCGTCGTGTTTGCCATTATTCACCATACTACCAACGACACCACCGACAATAGCACCAACAATGACGAGGAACACGGCGACGATGATGAGCCACTTGCACCTCTTGCTCCTCCCAGTGTCCTTATCATCTGAGCCATAACCGTAAGGCTTTTCCCGTGCCTCGTGGCTTCCGCCTGTGCCTAATTAGCAAATGCGCACACTTGGCAGACGAATACTGACCTCGTCCACCCAAAAGGCCACCAGCAGCCGCACCACCTCCAACCGCAGCAGCGGTTGCAGAAGCACCCCTCTTCGCGCGATCAGAGTTGGAAAGGCTAAGCATTGAGTTCCTTTGGCTCTTTCCATACACAAGCCCGTCGTCTCCATCGTCGATGATCTCATTAGGATTCACTACGCCAAGATTGTCGCTGCCGTGCCGCGAATTCGTATATCCGGGGTACGGGTTATCAATGTAGGGGTCGCTACCGTTGAAGTGAGATGTCGCAGCCGATGGTGGCCCACGAGGCGAATCGTAACCGTGACCATAGCCTCCGTTTCCGCCGTACGGGTTTTGCTGAGTCCGCGATGGAGGCGGGGGCAAGTTGGAGTGTTCCATTGCGCCTATGCCGCTATAGCGAGGATTACGGTCAGCAACGTTTACAGCAATTCCTGCCATACCACCGGATGCAGACATTCCAAAATTGTCTGCGCCCGGTGTTGTATGGGAGTTTGGGTGATCATACCCCATGTGTCCACCGCCGCCACCTCCGTAGTTGTTATAGCCTTGGTTGCCGTAATAACCGTGGTCACTATGTTGAGGCGATGGTCGTCGGGGACTATCGTATCCAGCGGATCCTGTGTACGGCGAAGGCGAAACTGGGCGACCGTGAGAGGAATAGTCGTCGTAGCCACCTTGGACACGGCTGTATGAAGAATCGGGATGTGCGCTTGGGTGGTTTGATCTCGGGGGAGCGTCGTATTGGGGAGCCGAAGGTGAATAACTATGGGGAGGAGGGATGGGTCTTCGGGGAGAGGAATCGTAGCGATTATGAGAGTCGAGCGGTTCGCTCTCGTAGGGATCCCCGTGGTAGTTCTGCATTGTGGATAATGGTTGGATATTAAATCTGGATCCAGGCGGAGGAGCAGGCAGGTTCAAGCAGTGTGACACTGATAAAGATAGCGATAAGGTGGGTGCTGCAACAACTCGAGAGCAGGCAGTGCCAAGAGGATCGATGATGCCAGCAGCGGGCGCGCCGCCTCAAGAGGATCACCTTGGAAGAAGGTGGATCAATCGCCGAGATATAATTTGCAGTTGAAACGAGAGAGTTGGGGGAGCGCAAGGAACAGGAACAAACAAGTTGAGCGAGTGGAATAAAGAGACCGACCGAACCGAGTCTCCCTTTTTGCCTTGTTATTGCGAGAGATGGAGCTGAAGAGAGGGAAAAAGATGGAGTGACGAGGACCAGAGTAGAAAGAGTCCAAGCCAAGAGTCAATGAATCGCTGCTACAACTGTAACGGCCCAGTTAGAAGTTAGAAAGAGCGAATGAGGGGGCAGGTAGCCACACCAGATGCGGACCGATAACCTGGAATTTCCCATTTTAGCGGCTGTTCCGCCCTGGACTCCCCGGCAACCGGCCCCTAGTCTTCCGGCCAAGGCGGGACCCGTGACGCAGATGTTCTGGAACCAAGGCCAAACAACAGGTAATAATAAGAGATATACTCGTATTGTGCTGCAGATTAACATCAATTTTAGTTGATTGACATTGTATATTCGACTTGAGATCAATAGCAATTGCAATTGCAAACATCTACTGCAAAATCCGGTTCATGCACAGCCTCCTTCAAGACGGGTCCAACGGCAGACACGAGGTTGGAAAATCCCCTAGTGGTGTGTGAGATCATCAACACGGGGTTGAACTTGTCTGGACTTGGTCAAGAGTCAAGCTAACTCCATCTTCCATGATGGATGCGAGCGTGCGCGTCCTCAGATTCTTGATCTATATTCGGAAACTGTCTCACTTCTTTGTTCTTCTAATCGCCGTTTATTCCCTATCCCAAACTCACTTCTTCGTATTATACAGGAATGACCACGCAAACCCCCCAATCAATTCTTAATTTGCTAACAATGGCCTCATCATAAAACTAAAACAAGCGACGAGGGTCAGTCCTGTACGAGCATGGCACAGTTAGGGTCTGGATCAGATGCCCCTGCAAAATACGACTTTAGCCTGTCGATTGACGATCAACATGGAACCTCGAGGGTTACAGAGAAGGGAGAAACGATGAGATGAGAGTCACTGAGAATTCAGCTGTGACTATCCAGTGATCAACCAAAATAAACAGAAACAGAAACAGAAATGTCGAAAAGTCATGAGGCTGGGGATGAATGCAGCCAAGATGACAGCCGCAATTGCTCGAGGCAAGACGGGTCTCGATATGTGGCGTCGCCATAATATTAATTCATCACCATCATAATCACCAGCGGCACAGCTACCACCAACACGCCATTATATTAACCAGCTTCTCACGCTATTTTCGCAATTTGAATCACTGAAAATTAACAGAGAATTCTGGTCTTTTTGTTATCTTGTTTATTATGTACCACAATTGGCAGATTAAAGGATCCTCTGTGACCCGGTATTCTTCCAAGTTTTACTGTCTCCCTGGTGCGACACTGTTTGTTTATCGGCGATCCTCTCGCCTGAGAGGCTTTTTATGCGACACTGTTGGTCGATCAAAAAGCTCTGTGCTTCATCTCAGCCGATAAGAATTCGCTAATTAGCTGCTCATCGACGATTATGACAAAACCCCACAAAGATTTGACTAAGACCAATTCTAGCTCCCTGTCAGCAGAGAAACGCCTAACAATTAAATAGTCTCAGCGCCGGACCTGTCAGCAAATTGCAGTTGTCGCTTTAAGGCTGAATTGGTGGTATGCTCGTGACTTAAAATGGCCCGCTGGTGGCTGAAAATGGAATTAGCCATGGACCCTGGAGGCTTAAAAAAAGGAAATGACATTTTGAGGAATGTTAAGGTCGAGACCCCTATTTCTGAGACTGCGGTTCGAGAAAAGCCATCTCCGGTTGTTGACGGAAAGTCTTGATTCGGATGCAGGCTGAGTCTTGATTGCGATTCAGCCGTACGAGAGGCTGTCGTGGAACGTTACACGATCAATATGTACATCATTATTAAGGCGCAATCCAGAGGTGCACAAAGTACAGAAATGTTTTGCATTGACGTCAAAGTACCCAAAATTGCATCCCTTGACAGCTGAGGGGCATGAACTGGACTGGCTGGCTTTGCTTTGGGCGTTTCGAGAGTTCTTGTCGTGGCGCTGCTGAAAGATGCAGGGTAAGTGACTTCAATTGGAACAACATCATGATGTTCAGTGTAAGTGGACGAACAGCGCCAGTCTGATGAGAAAATGTTTGTTATGCTATTCGGTAGTGGATTGTCAACTGAGTGCTTTGCGCAATATGTTTTGTTGAATACATTTACGACTTTCTTCGTTGTTCTGCCCGATCAGAGGCTGAGCTTCGAAGGCTGTGAAGCAGTTACATTACTGTGACATTGTCGCAACCAAGAACCGCCGTGCATTGTCGGAGGCACCACAAGTCCTTCTCAAGCCATGTCGCAAACCTATTTGGGTTTGTCGCATTACTCCAGACATTGGCGAGGTTACCATTGCGCGTAAGATACTACCTGCAAGAACGTTCCCAGTACATCACCTCTGTTCCTCAATGCTCGCATCACTCAATCGACGCTTGCCGGCCACAATATGTATATTTAAGCCTATTATACCAATGAGTACGATTGGCTACCCTTGCCTTAGATGAAAATAGTTACTCATTCTTACACAGCGCTCTCGTAGATGCCGTATAGCTATCCTCATCTCCAAGACACTGCTCCAGAACAGCATGTGGACTTTGTGCTTGGAGCGCACAAGGCCCTTCAGCAGGTGTCATGACTTTCTATAGAAAGGAGCGGCTCGACTGAAGCACAGTAGGACCTGAATGACTTGCAGTTGGACGAACCGCATCCTCTCATCGTCTGTCTGGGCCCGAGTTGCCGGGACATCGTACCAGATCGTTGCAGCATACTTGACCTCATGGAGGGTATATGTGCTACTCGATCTGATATTACGAGAAACACTTCAAAGTAACAGTCCGTCCATCGCCGCAGAGGTATAGCTTCATGATTGTCGTTGCAAGAAGCTTGTTCTAATTGGCTAGCTGTCAATAATTAAGCATCACCAACGTACAAACCACCAATCACAATAGCTTCTCCCGAAATTTAAGCAGAAGTAGATCATGTACTAACTCAAAGAACAATGCAATACAACACACGACACTTCCCATACCACCTGCTCGCTCAAGGTCTTGAAGAAACCCGCTCATGTGACCGGCTCTTACATCAACACCAGCTAGCTTTCAAGTAAATCATCCATCCTGCATCGCACAGTAGAACAAATAAGCACACACGGAAGCCTCACCACAAGCCAAGCGCATATGACGTTCCCTACAAGGGTCTTCCTCCACAACACCAACCAACGAGCTCTCGCGCGGAGCAAAACTCCGTTGTCAGCTCCACATATCTCATCCACCGAATATCTTTATCGATCGATTTTGCCTTGAACAGAGTCAATATACAGTGATTTCTTCAACAGACACAATGTAGATTGTATTGATGATGGTTGATCTTGTGCGATGTGCACAGAGTGATGTCATGGCGACGATGAAGATTTTGACATCATACGTGTGTAGATGCGGTATCACAATGCTTTATATGTAGCCTTATAGCGTGTAAGATATGACTTTTATCCTCTTCATTCTCATTATTCTTCTGTGATCATACACAAACATCCAAAAAGCTCAATTGAACACTCATCTTCAAACAATTCACACAAAACACCATCATCATGTCTATGAACCCCGAGTCTGCTACTCCCCAGCAGGGTGAGTTCCGAAGCAAGGTCGCTCCCGCTGAGCCCCTCACAACCAAGGGCGTAAGTCAATCGTCATAGAAGTACTCTTCATGATATATCATACTCACATCTGCCAGCACAAGCCCGGAGTTCTCGTTGGCAACGACGCCATCCCCGAGTTCCACGCCGAGCAACATCCCGCTGGCACAGCTCCCCCCGAGAACACCTTCCAGCCCAACCCCGAGACCGAAGTCCCCGCCTCAGGCGCTGTGTCTGCCTCTGCAACTCTCGGGGGTGCCACGTCCGCTGATGTGCACACCGGTCTAGGCAAGCCTGCCGCTGGGCAGACGAGCCAGGAGCTTCACGGTCGGGAGAAGAAGGATCGTTCTGGTCTTACGGGCGTTGGTGCGAATCCGTCGGATCCAATTCATGTTATGGGTGCGGACCGGGATCATCCTACGAACTATCGTGGAAAGGGTGGTGAGAATGCGGTGGATTATCCTGGTGCGGAGGATAGAGAGCCTGTCAAGGCTGAGCAGGTTGCGAGTGAGCGCGCTTAGATGTCTGCTGTGCTGACGGGATGGAGCGATGTGTATTATTGGCCATGATGGCTTAACGAGTTAATGTCAATGGTATGAACCAACGAAACATGTCAATTGTTCCATGTGCTATGAGGTTAATGGCCAGCAGGGAGGGGCATAGCATCGGTTGAGGTTCGATTCGCTCGACACCCAGCGGCAAAATGGCAATGTCCGGCGTTCGTATAGCTGCATCCATATGCCGGTAGATCTGCCCGACTTGTTCATCTTTAGCTCCGGCTGTAATCGGGCATGTCAGCAACTAGGGTCTAACATCAGCAACCGTCAATGAATCCTGGGCTGTAGTGTCGCACATGGCGAAAGGTGATACAAAAACGACTTGACCGAAGACTCGATGAGCAACTATCAAGGTAGTGCAGTGTACACTTGGTCATTAATATGCGCCATTTGCTTCAAGATAGTGGCAATGGTTCACTGCAATGCAATGCAACCCGTCGAGGCATAATCGTCCAGCCTTGGCCCCTCAGCCCTATGCAACACAGCAGTCTACATCACCAGGAATGCCTCGCGCGATGCGCCTTTTAATTATAGGATCAAGCGGTGAAACATGGATGTCACCATGATCGTCGAAACCCCTCGATTTGGGATGAACTCAATCCTCTTAGTCCTCCTCCCGGTCTCGGTAGTGCGACTTTGAACTTGACATCCCGGCTGAAGCGCCTCCAACGGTCCGTGGATCTCCCCACCCGTGAGGGGAAGTTAGACAGGAGTCGATTGGTAGATTATCCATGGATTATGGATGATGGAACAAAGTGCGGCCGCTGTGACTGTGATGGATGCTTGAAAGGTGAGGGAAAAGTCAGTGGAAGCTCTATCTCTAATGGTTGTTGCATGTCTGAAGATTGAACGTGGGGGTTTTATATCGAGGACGTCATTTGAGGAGACGCCTGGAAAGGCTCTCGCTATGCTGAATATGACAGCTTCAGTACCCAATCTAGCAATCTCCGGCTCTCCCAGCACTTGTTTGGGCATTATCTCTCCTCATTTGTCTTCGGAAGCGACGGCAGTTATTCTTCAAGTCTGAGCCGAGACCCCGTTTCCATGCTCTAGCGGATCTCAGAGATCCACTACCACGCGCCATCTAATGCTAATAAATCTTGTTCTTAATTCATGACGCACTCGTTATTGGAAGGATTCATTTATTTAAAACATAACTATTATCATAAGGCTGATTACTCTCACATGCACTAAATGACCTGCCGTAATGTAATTTATAATAACATCAAGTCAGCTTCTATGCCGACAGATATCAACTTCAAATCTATATCATAAGTTTTATCTATAACCACAATAACCGCCGTATTCACACCAATCAAGGAAGTCTATCCCCGCCGTGATCAGACCCCCTCCACAACAACCCGGCAGCTAAGCCAAACCCATCCTGATCCATATCCCGTCTGGCCTCGTCCGTCCAGCGATCAACGGAACCGCCGTTACATACATCTAATTGAACTTCTAGATCACGTTAGACACGTAAAAAAATTGTAAGTTTAGCTATCAGTTCTGAAAAACTCAGCTCAATTATCTCCTCAAAGTCAATTCAATTTCTGGTGGAGGTGACTAAGAAGATAAACCTTGCTATCTTGCTTGGCTCTCTCCACATTCGCCTTCTCCCTTTTTTCCCTGATTCCTTTTAATAAACGGTTGCGTCTTCACACATGGGAATAATTTATATTCTTGGAGGTTGTCGTTGATATCATCCCACTCAATTTCGGGGTCTCACCTCATGACAAGCGCCGCTGACGTTGAAGATTCAACCGATAAGTTCTGCACTTTGGCTTAGCCAGGTACGGCACAGCACAGCATAGGATCGGTACATCAAGGCCCGTCCCCTGTAAGCTCCAAAACCGAGTACCGAGCTGTCCCCCCGTCGTCCCCGTTCTACTTTACCAGAACGGCTTCTCGTCTCTGCGCGAGCGGGCTTCTCCTCACACAAACGATCTTCCTTTTTGAGCCTTGAACCAACAAGCCGTGTTTGTTCTGTCTTGGGGTTTTTCGTTTGTTGGTGGAACCCCGGGTACCTGTAAATCATGGAGATCCAGTTCTCCATTCCTATCAATAGAGGGCGATCCAACAGCTCGGCGCCGTAAGCCAGAAACCCTGTCGCACACAATATGGATCCGAGCTGAGCTGACTTTCCGTCCTGCCTTTTAGTTCTTCAAGTACAGACACTGAGGGATCTGCAAATGCGACGGCTTCAAGAGCTGGTACGCATCGATTTGCACTTGAGACAAGGGCACGACATACAAGACGAAGCTCAAGTAGAGCACGCACGGGCTGTGCTACATGTGAGTTCGGTACATGTCTTTCGTGAGTCTGTTACTAATGGCTTCTTAGGCAAGTAAGTGTCATGCAGTTGGTCGCATGAACTCAATTCCTTGGGGGCGCCATGGCGTAAGCAACACACTAACATCGTGAAGAAAGCGACATGTCAAATGTGACGAGACAAAACCAGCCTGTCTAAACTGTCTGAAATGGAGAGGCTCATGCGATGGCTATGGCAACGCAGCAGCTACACCCGCTGAAAGCGCCACCGATTCTCGGCCGCGCTCAACAGCCTCAAGGTCAAAAGCAACGGCGAACTCTGCGACTAAATCCCGTGCAGCGTCCAAGATTAAGGTTACTACAGGTTCAACGGCTGTTGTGAAAGCAAGACCACCGACAATCCCCGAGGAACCTCCAATCAACACCATCTGCTTCACAAGTAGTGAGCAGCGACTTTACTTCGACGAATGGTCGGCTCTTAGTGTTGGGTTCCTCAGTGGAGGACTCGGAGAGTCACGATTATGGACGACTACGATGCCTCAACTTACACTACAGGAACCCTCATTGAGATATGCCGCTATGGCAGTAGGCGCACTACGCAAGGCCTCAAATGTTGAGTTTGAAGCATCTTCACCCGGCAATGAACTTGCAGGCGACAACAAGCACTACCTCAACGCAATTGTCTACTACTGTGAGGCTTTACAATTGCAAGCCAAGGCCAGACCAACGAAAGAAGGACTACGGACAGCAATGTTGGCGTCTCTTTTATTCATCTGCTTCGAAGCGCAACGGGGAAATATGCCAGCAGCTCTCAAACACATCACTCATGGCTTCAGTATGCTGAATGAGCTTGCAGCTTGTACAGACAAAGCTCCCGGTCTTGTCAGAATCGCCCCGGCACCTCCAGCGCTCGTCCAAGAGATCCTTGATTGTTATAAGCCCCTGGAACTCCAGTCGCGATCATTTATGGGGTCGTATAAGAAGTTCTTTTTCCCTCCGAAACCGCCCGCAGTCGCTGCCCAGCAAGCTCCCTCACAATCGGCCAGTCCTCGCTCTGTATCGAGTCCACAAAGCCAACCAGGTACGCCGTGGGCGAATGCACCTCCAAGCCAGCAGAACCCTGTTGGTCTTCCGAGTCCACAGAGTCAAGCGAGTCCGCAAGCCATGTCAGACCAGCAGACGCCTCCACGAGCGCCTCCGCAGAGACCCCCGGGTATCGCGCCGTTTACCAAGCACTCGCCATACTTTAGGCCAAAGCAGACGAACATCAGAGTTATTGAAGATATGCCCGCTGTTTTCAGCACGTTGGACGAGGCTCATGGCTACTGGACGTTGCTGCAGAGGCAGCTTGTGCAGTACATTCCTCTTCTGACAGCGACAACAGCACAGCTTGCTTTGACGAAAGTGAGAGACATGAAGGAACTGGAAGTGAAGTTGGACAGTGTGAGGCAAAACCCGCGGATCTCAAAGTTTCTGGAAGAATCCAGGTATTGGCTTCAAAGATGGTCGACGTCGTTTAGTCCACTACTTCAGACCGCGCAGGACAATCGCCAGAACGATGAGCAGTCTTATCTGAAAGCGATCAATTTCCATATCGAGTTTCTCATCCTTTACATTTACACAGCCATGCCACGATACTCTGGCGTCGAAACAGCGAAGGACCTCACGCCACAATACCGGGAGCTCAACGCCATCGCCGAGACTTTAATCGCATCGCGTCCTAACTGCGGTTTCGCAATGGACGCAGGTTGGACATGGCCCCTCTTCGTCTCAGCATTCGGTTGTCGCGATCCAGAAGTCAAACAAGACGCAATTCGCATTCTAGGAAAATACCCCATCCGCAACGCCCTCCGCGACAGCCGTGTCTTCCGCGCCATCGCTCTCAAGAACCTTGAAGTCGAAATTATGAACGCAATGGAAGGCGATGAAGATGAACAGTGGTTACGACTGAGGAGGAGAGAACTTGTCTTTGAGGATCTGGGGATGAACATCATCTTTCGGTATGCGGAGAAGAATCAGGCCACGGGGGAGTGGGAGCTCATCGAGGAAGTGGCTGCGTTCATGGTTGGGGAGGATGGGCAGTTGAATTGGCATAGACAGCCCATTTCGGAGTCAGTGTCGATTCTTTCTGGTGTTTGTTAAGGGAGTTTTGATGGGGATAGAGGAGGATTTGGGCAGACAGCAAGCGTAGGAGTTTTGGCGTGCGTGCTTTTAGGCTACGACGATGGCCAACTATGGGATCTTGCGACTTCTTTTAAGAAGTACTGGTAATTTGACGTTATCTAGACGTGTTGAGGTAGCATCGGCTGTGATCATCAAGAGATGAGTGATGATACCATGAGAAGCTCAATTGTGTGATTCATGGTGAATAGAACCTGTATAGCATTCTTACTGGATTGCATCTTATATCGTGATACTAATGAGTGCAACCCGTGATTGTTGCTATTTTATTTGACCATCTTTTGTTGTTTTATACTGTTATCGATTTGACTTGATGGTGTTGCTCTATCGCCTCGACTCATACAATTTTCATGTGAAATCAGCAATTGACCAACAAACAGACTGCAAAACTACAGTATTGAGACAAACTGTAAGTAAACCATCACTCAACAAATACTAGCATCTTATAAGTATATTGTTTGAGGTCATATCTACCATTATCTGTCGTTATTCTCACCATCATCTCATTCATCCCTTTCAACTGCCAAGTTTAGGGTATCTAAGATACCTCGGCGTAGATGCCGAGGTCGTCGGCCTCAGGCACGCGCCACCTCCACAATCTGAGCGAGCACCTGGACCTGGACGGGAAGTGACGTGCCTGTGCCTCGGGGTTCGGCGGGCCAAAGCGAATCCCCAAGAAGACCAAGCCCAACGCAGCTGATTTGAGCTGGCACTGGCAGCACCTCTCCCACTCATTCCATCATCATCAACTATCACCATCATCGTCCCTATCAGTACCGCTAATAGCGCGTCATGGCTGGCGACTGATTCAATCCCGCCAACGACCGACTTCACGCGCGCACCGCTCCTTTAATATCGCTGTCCCCCCCTTGTCCGATCATCGCCGACCGACTCGAGAGAGGGAGAATATGGACCCTTCTCTGAAGCGCGACGTGCCTGCTTCGGCTGCGAATTCTACAAATTTACCCTCTGCTACGACGAATAAACAACAGAAGAAACCTTCGCTCGGTCGCATTCTGTCATTACCGCCCAAATGGCTGTCTACGTATGAGGAGTTCATAACCAAGAATGCCGGTCAGGTGTCGCAGATTGAGAGCGCTCTACGGAGCTTGACATATATAATTCCAGGTAAGCTTTCATGGGACGAGTGTTCAAGCTGGAAACTGTTTCTAAACAACGTACAGGCCGCTTCCGCGATGCCGAGATCGCATCAGAGTCAATCCACTCAGGTGTTCAGCTTCTATCTCTCTACCATGACTCTCTCCTCCAAAAGGCCATCGCGCGTCTGCCGATGGCGAGTATGCCATCGGCACATGCTCGATATACACGATACTGGACTCAACGGAGTGGTGCATACCGGAGAATAGCTATGTTTTTACAAATGATCATCTACACAGAGATGCTATGGGAGATGACAGCCAAACGACGAGGTGGCGAGAAGTCACGGTGGAAAGTAGTCGTGATCCTGGAAGCACTCAAGGCCTTTTGCCGTCTTTTACTCCTGCGCATCACCCGGTCGCGTCCACTTGTCACGCCCGTGCTGCCTGAACGGGAGCCCATCCCTGAAGATGCGACCGCAGATGAAGAGGAAGAGATTGCGTACCGAAGTGAAAGTGAACTCATGGACGACGTTTCGGTGAATGGCTCTGCGTCAGGATCTTCGCGGGACATGAAACCCGCGCACGAGCGTGAATGGACCATGCCCCGAACAGGAATGAGCTTACCATCATTACCAGAGGGAGGAGACATCAGCTCGTATCTGCTAGGACGCGTGCTTACAGCTGACGACATCAAGCCCGCGACTAAGCTCCTCAATCAGCTCCAGGGAAGTGGTCAGGGTGCTGAGATACTGCAGATCTTGTCACCGCTTATCTACGCTTCAGCCATGGCCTACAACATCAGGAGAGGTGGCGACAAGAAGAACTGGACCCCTTGGTTGATCGGCTTTGCAGTAGAGTATGCTGCCCGGCAACTACGAGACCGAGGGTTACGAACCACATCCCTTGAGCGGGAAGAATGGAGCAAGCGTGGTTGGGCCATGGGCTGGTGGGCGATGAGGGGCGCCGCATACGAGAACATCACCAAGGGAGTCGTCGGAGGTGTAACAAAGAGAATGCCCTCCTTCATCGGTGGTATCCTCGAGGACTACGAGTACCTCTGGGAGAATTACTACTTTAGCACGAGTGCATAAAGTGTACTACCCATTCTAGCCATTGCACTGAACTTTGTTTGGAAAGCGGACCATCTCGTCTCAAGTACATTGAAGATTATACTTCGCCGAGACATGTCAGCTGACGATCTCGGCTACTGGACGTTTTGGAAACTTTTTTCTTCAAGTAAACATTACGGGGCATAGCATATACGATCGGTAGATGGGCAAACGACGGTTAGCCACGCGAGCTTTGACTTTGATGAAGACCCGATTTGGAATGCAACTCTCGCGCCGGTGTTGCACGATTGCTCTTCAGCTCACCCGTGCGGTCTGGTCTTTGCCCCAAGCTTCAAGCCCAAGCCTAAGATCGAAAGTTGGAGCCCTCCTCTCCGATCCAATTCGGGGCGACCAGGCACAGTGTTTCTTTGATCGTCCTTGATGGCGTTTTGGACTGCCAACTTTGGGTGGTGCGGTTGTCTAAGATGGGCGATCGCAAGGGTTTGCACGGACGAGAGCACAAACCTGACGATCAGTTACACCTTGATCATTGTACGAGTTATTTTTTTCTCTCTGTGTCTTCTTTCTATAGTTTAATAAGCAAACGAATGTAATCATCCAAGAAAAGTAACGGCGAACTAGGATCGGGACTAGAAAATCGGTGACGTTTTGGTGGAGAGGGGTGTAGGTCAAGTGAAGGCAAGCGAATGGAACTCAACTCAACTCAACTCAAGCCAACTCGACTCCAGTGCGCGTGGCAGTGCTCGGCCGAGAACATGAACCCCCTGTAAATGGAACGGTACCTCACAGAGTAGAGTAGGATCCGTAAGAAGGAGGGAGAAAAGACCCCGATTCCGTTCGGCTCTCTGCAGTTTTGCACTACGAAAGGACTGCAAAGAGAAAGACGGAGGTGCCGGGGTGTGGAGGAGGAGGAGGAGGTGGCGCACGCAACTCGGAGCCGGTGCGTTTGGAGGCTTGTTTCATGTTGATTTGGAGGAGCGTGCAGCGGGCTGTGCTGTGCTGTTGTGTTCAACAAACAGTCTTTTCCCTTCTGTTGTTGAGAATCTTTCAGCTGAAAAAAGAGACAACAACTTCTCCCAAGAGACGGTGAACGAATTGCCGGAAATGTTATCTCGCAAAAAAACGTGGTGCTACCCGGTCCCTTGCATGCAATACATATTTGGCCTTTTATATACCAAACAGCAGGGTTTAGACGGTATATCGCTGCTTTGGTATAGAAACGTTCTGTTCCCGGGCAAGGTTTGTCAAGGTACCATGCTTAAAAAACCCTTCATCCCCTATTTCTTACTGTGCCTCTGTCTCTTTTATCTCCGGGCTATCTCAGCTGGGCAATTGTGTGCTGTGCGGTGCGTAGGTACCCGAGCCAAGGATGGTGAAACGTTTGACGTTGAGATTTATGGTGCAGAGGGGGCTGAACGGGAAATGCGGGAGGACTAAAAAGCAACGATACACTTAAAAATAAATCTAGACAGAGGGACTTACTGAGTACACAGAGTTTAAAGATTTTGGTCGACGTGGGACGGTGATAGTGTTCATGTTTAAACATAGAAACACGAACCCAAAAAATGGGCTAGAAAAGGGTCTTCAGCGACATGCTTGCTGCATATGATCTGCTTTTAATGCTGGAATACGAAATGGGTTCCGCAAATGAATCATGTTGTGGATATGTGTCTAAGGAGATTTTAGCCGTCATTGAAGAACACAAGCTAGACACAATGGCTGCATAAGTGTCTCTGATAGAGCGGAACTCAACGACAAGTGATTTCACAGAAGGATTCTCGTGACTTTCTGCCCTTTGATGAAATTAAAAGCACAGACCTAGAGTCTCGGCGACCATGCCTAGAACATGATAGCGTCGTTGATCGGTTCATGTGATGATGATGATATGTAACCTCTGGTCCCTGACTAGAACAGATATGGATAAACTTTCAAGGGCCAGTTACGCATGAAAATATAACTCTATACGCGGGTGAGCAATATCGTGAACTGTGGGTAATGAGACGTTTGCTAATCGGCACCAACAGAGCGTTGTCAGGCGGGATGCAACTCTAACATCGTCATCATCAAGGTTCTCGACCTTTGGATCGCCATGGTTGCTTCTGTGTCGGTCGGTCAAACTGGGCTCAACGGCGAAAGGGGGCGGGACATGGGGAGTCGTGATACGCGAAATGATGCACGTAAGAGCGAGCGAGCTTCTCGAACTTGAACAGTGCGTGCCTGATCCAAACTTTACTGCTAGTTAGCTTCTGGCTAATCTCCCAGCCAAGACAAGTTTTTCATGATTGACAGCGGAGTATTTCCTCTTGGTGCAGATAGGGTAGATGCAGATGCAAATGCAGACAACCGAGCTGAGGCTGTTGAGTTCGGTTGAGCTCGTTTGAGTTGGGGTGAGGTTTGTCTTCGTCTTGACAAGAGTCAGGCAATTTCCACATGTGCCGCGCCAGTAAAGGCTTACCCCTGTGCTGGGACGCATTAAAGACCCTAGTCATCATGTTGCTTGATGCCCGGGGAACTTCAATTACAGTGCTGAGAGGCACCAGTCAATTCGCCTCGCTCGGAAAGAGGGCGCAGACGAAAACGCAAACTGAGTGAGGGTCCTGCCTTTGCCTGTCGTTCGTTGCAGGTGGAGAGGCCAAGACGGGAGGAGATAGGTAAGCGATGACGATGATGACAGCGGCGATCCAGGGGTTGAGAGCTAGAGTTATCCGACTCACTCATGGTAGATGCAGTATAGCAGATCCAACCACAACGTTTCTCGCCCGCCCCTTGAGTTTCTCTCTTGATTTGATTAGAAACCAGTCCGGCCTGATGGAAGAGGCGTCAAGGTGCGACGTTGAGTTGCAGACACGATGGTGCCATAAATCTCTACAGGTCACAAAGGGTGGCCCAACCAACCCCGACCCCCAGCTCCAGCCTCAGCTTCAGACCCAGCCACAGGCTTGCTTGATCATCCTGGAAGCTTTGCAATCGAGCTGTAATCCGTATGTATGCTGAATGCTGACCGAATTGAATTATCGTTACCTGGTCATTTATGACTTGAAAGGTCTTGGCCCGGCACATGTCATGATCCATGCCTGGGTTCGACATAGTCGCTGTAACCCAACAGCGGAACTCTTTTCAGCGTCACATCACTACAAACCCTTCAAAAGAGACCCTCTTCTAGGTATTCTTTTCTTCTTTTCGGTCGCTACCCATGTTAATATAGAGCCACGGACACGACATCATTCGAGCCAAGGATGTTGCTCCTTTTCTTGTCGGGGCTTTCCACTCGGACCAATACCTTCAGTGGCTGATTGGCGGAAAGCCGTTTCGAAACGCTCGACGGGCGGCCTTGACGGTTATCTTCTGTCTCATTCCAGTGCACAGTAAACTCTTCTCTGCCTGGCTAGGCTGTCCGTTTTGGATCGCGACCCTTGAATTGCTGGCTGTTGGCTTTACCCAATGTTCCTTGCCGTTGGTGTTTCAGGTGAGCATATCTGTTACAGCGCGGGTTCCGGGTTCAAGCCAGATCAGATCAGCATTTTGCCCAGAAAGGCTGGAAGCACGTTTTGACCCGGGTGGCTAATAGAACTGTGCCTTTATGGGACCTTACGGGTAGCCAAAATTGATCTGATTGACTGAATCAGTCCCAGAGATTGCCAGAAAAACGTGGTAATCCCTATCATCGTCAGCTAACAAAACAGTTCTGATAACAAGGGACGTGCCACGGAGTATACTACCTTGATCGAGGCAAACCCCGGAGCAAAGAGAAGGGATTTGGAAGTCGACAGCCCAAGATCAGCAACCGGGCTCTTTAGCACAAGAACGCTTGGGCAAAGGGCGCCGCCTTATTGTATCGTTTGGGCAATGGATCTTTCCTGTGTGGATCATATGCCATGCTCGTGTCATGGGAAATTCGCATTCTGAGCAGCTTCATTAATTACGGCCATTACGGCCTTCTGTCAATGACAGATAGGACTCTCGCTTCTCCGTCTCCCGAACATGACCCCATGTCGATTCTTGTCGCTCTGTGCCTGCAGCCGATGCGCGGGACAGGGGCGCTGCTATTTGCACTTGATTAGCCAAGAGACAGCATTAAAGCGACAACGCAAACTTGAACACAAGCAAGCAGGCAGGCAGGCAGGTAATTGAATTGCTATCTTTAGAGTCAATATGTGGTGAAACACAAGACCTTCTGCGTTTGTATGGCTGCAGCACACACTGATACACCATCACGAAATGTTTTGGCTGTCATGTCACAAGTGAGCTGGCGGCTTTTCTGTCGCTGGCTGTTTGACTCAAACTCAAAGCTCAAAGCTCCCGCCATCGTTCTTGGGATTGACTGCCAGGACCTGGTTCTGAGCCCTGGGCCTGGCTCCTGTTGGCTTGGTGCTTGGCTTGGCTTCTGGTCTTGGCTAGGTCGGTTTCTGCTGCAAGACCCCTGTCCCCGGCTCCTGGGCTCGTCATTGACCCCTGTTGCCGCTTCGACCCAAACAGAACAAGGATGTGCCTGTCTCGTCCCCCATCAGGTCCCCGCCTGTCGGTCGACGGCGCGAGAGGGAAGATCTCGTTGTTATGGCGCTCTGCAGAGAGATCGTGATGAGTTGAGTTGAGAGACGAGACAAGATGGAGATGGAGAGGGAGGGGACGGAGGAGCAAGGTGAGGGGAGGTGAGATCGTCGCTGTTTGCTAAGTAGAGTGGTTATCGAAACGAATCGACGGGAGCCATTCGGATGATGACAGTAGCGCTTCCCATTACTTCTACAATGGCTTCATCCGCGAATAGGGACTTCGGTAGTGAAGCACAGCGTGCTGTAAGGTAAGCAGGCGTACATAGGCAATGCAGTCGCGGCCAGTCAATAGGATCCTTCCTGTACGTCACGTCACTATTCAACTGTACCTGTCGATTTTATGTATCTCTCTCCTACCTTATCCTTGAACTCTTTCCTCGATCTCATCCCCCGGATCATTTCCCCCTCAACATCATCCATAGCCTCTCCCTCTCACTCACACTCTATTCTCAACCTCTCCATCTCCCGTCATTTTATCTACACTCTCACAAGGAATAATTAAGCTCTTCTATTTTTGGGAAGCTTACCTTACTCACTCATCACGGGTACGGAGTGATCTTGGATTTCCGTCCTCTTCATTTCCACACGGGAAACCATCGCGGCTCGTCATTAATCATTAATTTTTGTGAAACTCTGGCTCAAGAGCCGGACAGTACGGGACGGGGCTTGGTACAGAAAAAACAGGAACAGGCCCCCAAAAAGACCGCAACAGCAAGGTACCCGAACCTAACCAAAGTGGTGCCCCATTTTAAACACAAAAGGGCAATTTTGGTTGGTTGAAGCTCTATTTTTCGACCCCATTTGCTCCTTTCTAGGAGCTACCTAGGTTCTGCCCCAGTCCCAGTCTCGTGGGTGTTTGTTCTTTTTTGGGCAGTCAGTCATTGAATTGAGTGAGCGAGCGAGCGAGCGAGTGAGTGGTGCCAGAACCACAAACCAAACCAACGCCTCAAGCACCGGCTCCAAATCGGGCCAGCCCCCCTTCTTCGGTGCGACAAGACAAGCTCCTTCCAGCACCAGCGATAGTGCTGTGCTTAGCTGTCGACAGCCGCAATTACAGCAGCAGCACAGAGCTACACAAACCAGAACCAATTTTGTCGCACCCCCTAAACACCAAAAGGCACACAAAACACCAAAAGGCGATCATTAATAAATTAGTCGGAGAAATATCCTGGCTGCACTGCACTACACGCCCCTTTCCCTTCATGATCTCTGCCCCATCTGCATCTTTCCGTCTTCTCTACCCCCATCAGCCATTGATCTCTCATCTACGGATACTGTGCTTGTACCGAACGGACCTGGGATCAAGACCCAGGACCCAGGACCCAGGACCCAGTGTCTAGCAAGACTCCAGCACCCCTAGTCTAGCTTCTTCCTCACTCCCACTCTCCCACTCCTACGAGCAGAGACTCCCTGTACCTGACTGAGCAAGCCTGTACCAACGCTTGTCGCTGTCGCTGTCGCCGCGGCCTGCGCTTGTGCCTACACCTACACTACCCTCCCCATCCCCCATCATCTTCCATCCTTTCCCGTTGTCTCTTCACAATTCTAAGCTAACCGTCACCAACCTTTCTTTCTTTCGTTTCTCTCTTGTTTCTTTTGCTTCATATCCACTCTCGCTCAAAGGTCTTGGGACCTTAAACTCTCGCTTTTGTCCTTCGTTGTTCAATCGTTCCCGAAATCTGACGGAACCAACTCATTCGCTACCTACCCCGTATTATCAGCTCTCCATCCATCGACTTCAACCACATTCGCTTCTTCAGCCGCCTTATATCCAACCCAAGTTCTAAAACCAGCTGCCGAAACTCGAATATCATCGCATTGCTCATCTTGATTCACGTCGAAATCTCCGATTTTCCCTCCATGTGAGCGGAGCCCATGGACCCGAGACAGAACCAGAATCAGCGACAGTCCTCAAGTCAGACCAGCAGCCCCCAACAACATTTCGATTTCCAAAAGCACAACATGTCGCAGCAACCGAGTCCTTCGCCCCAGCAGTCTCACGACGCGAACCCTCAGGATGTTCTCGCCGAGGCCCGTAAGAACCTGCAGGTCCTGATTGACTCAGGCATGTCCAAGGAGCTTTTGCATCAGCTGGTCGATGGCGGCCATGGCCTCAGCTTGAACCTCGGCGCGATGACAGCCATGCAAGCCATGCATACTATTCCTTCTCAACCTCAGCAGACTCCTTTCAGCCAGCAACCTCCCAACCTGAGTCAAACGGCCCCTACTGCTTCGCTCGCTCCACCACCACCGATGCGATGCCCTCCTCCGCCTCCTGTTGCCTCTAATGGCCCTAGTATCCAGACCGTGACGACGACTCCGAATAGCATTTCATCCACTGCCACGACTCCTTCAGCTGATATCAAGCACGAAATCATTTCTGAGGACATGAACTGTACGTGAAGCTTGCCCAACCACCAAGCCTTTGCCCCTGGAAGTTTGCTAACATTGATGCTAATAAAGTTCCCAACCCGGCCATGTTTCTTCCCCCGCAAGCTGCGTTTAGCCATCGCCCTCGCATCTCCGTTTCCTCGACGAGCTCCGGTTCTTCTGGGCATGCTTCAATCTGGTCGACCAACTCGGGACAGTCTTCGATGTCTTGGCAGTCCGCTTCTACTTGCAACCGATCGCAGGCGCCGCTCCCTATTCCCCCTTCCAGCTCCTTGAACGGACTCGGTCCCATGAGTGCCCCGGTCGGCACAGCTGGCAAGACCAACATTTATTGGTGCACCTCGTGTGAGACCAGCTTCAAGCGCAAGTACGACTGGAAGCGCCACGAGGATGAGTTTCACGAGCGCTGGCGCAAGTATCCTTGTCCCGAGCCTGGATGTAACCGCAGCTTCTGGGGATCCAACTCGTTCAACCAGCATCACAAGCAGTGCCACGGATGCAAGACTTGCCCTCACGCCGAAAAGGTGGTCAAGTTCCTCCGAAAGCGCAAGTACTGGGCTTGCGGCTTCTGCTCTGCCCTTCACCCAGCCCGCGAGCGCCACGTCGAACATGTTGCTCGTCACTTCGAGTCGGGTATGACAAAGGGTGACTGGATGCATTCTCGTGTTGTGTACGGTCTCCTCCACCAGCCTCTGATCCACGAGGCTTGGGATGCATTGGTTGCGAGCAAGCAAGCCGAGTACAATAATCGACGACCCCAGTTCAGTTGGCACCCAAGCAAGACTGGCCGTGCCCAAGGTTTCCTCGAGAATGAGAACCCCGGCCAGCTCCAGGACCTGCTCGAGTTCTTCTCGGGAGATGAAGGTGAAGCTCAGTGGATTGTCAGCGTTGCGTACGACCTGGCCGATATTGTTCTTACCTCAGCACCAATCCCCTCTCCGCAATACTCGCACGCCAGTCTTGGACCCCAGGGCTTTACACACGACCCACGAATGTCGTTTATGCCGCTGCCTACCCAGGGTCACGGAGGTCATCAGTCTCTGATGCCTTCACCTGATCCTCAACAGACCCAATTCAACACGCCGTTCCGAAACACAATAATGGTGCCTTCCCAACAGTTCCCCTCACCCTCACGACCGTCACCAGACTCTTCGTCCCACTCACCGATGGGACCTTCAACATCGCCGTTGATGCCGCCACCAGCGCCTTCTCCGCTCGAGAAGCGTGAGCTACCACCACCCCCTCACTCACAGGGCCACGACGCTGGTGAGTCAATGATGGACTTTGAGTACTCGCCAGCACCGCCTGTTTTGTTTGATGACTGGGAGAGTCTCACAGGCTCTGTTGTCGAGCAGCCCGGCCAACAGCATGACGGTGCTACAGGTGGCTGGGGCATGGTGCAATATTTCAATGACCCTCGCGTCACTTCATGAGCTAAAGCTACCCACACACGCGCACACACAACACACTCTTTGACTTTTGGACATTACTGAGCCATCTGATTTGCTTGCCCAGCTTTGGGTTCCCCCACGTTTTCCTTGAATCGAGTCAACAACAACCCTTGCGGACCTCCTGGTGTTCCTGCAAGCATTTTCCTTTTTTGTGTTTCCTTAGTAGATAATGATAATACCCCTTCATCGAGACGACAGGTGAGGGCATCTGGGTTGTTTTTTTATCTTGTCACGGCAGGCTGAAAGAAATGTATTGGGCTCCTCATGTCCTGGTCCTGGATCAAAAGGTGGAGTTGGGTGATGCAGTTGTCCTGTCGTCCTTTGTTTCCTTTTATGTCATTGATGGATGAGAATACATGGGAGTAACTTGGGTTGGTGGATTGAATAGGGACAAAAACCGGTGGTTGAGAGTTAGTGAGTGAGGATGTGTACTGGCATTGAGGTTGGTGCGCATTTACAGCGACGCTGAACAGCCATATGCTGTAAGATAGGATAGGATGAGAGAGAAGCAAGAAAGGAATAGAGAACCCGGAAGGGACGGATTTGAATGAATGAGTGCGTCAGAGGCTGAAATATATGGGATTGATTTGAGGAATGTCAGGGAAATGAGGTTGTGTCTGAGACAATTGGGCTGGCATGTACTGTACCTTGTGCAGCTTTGGCTAGGGATGTATGTCTTGGATCTATTTGGGTGCATGTAGATATAGTCACGAGTTACGATGCGTTGAGCTGTAATACACCTTGAGTTTTACTTTGATCTTGAAGATACAGACCGACCATGATGAGATGGCTGAGTTGGTGGGAAATCGTGAAGTCATCGCCGGACAAGTGTGCAGAGATGCAAACTCGAGGTCATGCATGCATTATATACCTCTTGGTCTCTTCTTAAAGCCCTAGGGCTTGCAATAAGATTTATTGGTCATCGTGGAAGCTTTTTAGGTAGAAGCTTATATTGTGAAAAAAAAATATCATGTCCTCATTACTTATATTAGCAGCCTAAAGTTTGACCTTAAAGGCAAGCATCAACTACATAGCATCGCCGGACAAGACTCTTCTGCGGCGTAGGAGTGAATAATGAAGTCATTATATGAAAGCTTTGGGCTGAACAGAACATATAAGATGCGTCAGTGAAGGAAACGGGCTTGTTTGTTCTCAACCTCGTGGCTGTGCGCCTTTGTTCATTCACTTGGCGTACATGGGTGAAGACAGTGGTGACAGTCTCATGTACACCATAGAAGTCCATTATTGTTCTAGTGATGTCGACTTGTAATGTGTACCTATATAAACTTACCTCACAGCATCTCATTCTTTCTCTCATCGCCAACAGTTTTGAGAGTTCTCACTGTAGAGTATATCACAGCTAAGGTAGTCTTCATCTTCACTAACAAACCAACTCAATAATACACCAGGACCCTTCGCCCATCATGCCTAGACACAACAAGCGCTCAACCCACAAAGTCGGCTTTCTTGATGCCCTAGGCCAATGGACAATGGGTCCCTCTCACCGTCGCAGCTCCCGCTGTCGTCGTCAGCCACGCAGCACATCCACAACGCGCGAAGCTCGTCTCGCAAACGCCCCTCCAGATCTTAACCTCACAGCCCGTCAATGGCGCCACTACGCTGACGTCCCTCCTGAACCACAAGATGAGTGTGACTGCAGTGACTGCGGTGAGGACTATTCTGACGAGGAGCAGAAACCGCTTGTGAGTGCTGAACCGGTGCAGAGGATCTGCTCCAAGTGGTCGCATTCTGAGGGATCGGCGTTCACCCGTGAACCGCCGGCTGTTCATAGAGATTCCGGGCTGAACCGGATTCTGGGGAGGGTTGAGGCGGAGACGGCGGAGGAGCATAGGCTTAGACATCGGGTGAGTTATGATGCTGATAATGATGCGCTATTTGCGAACATTCCTCGTCGCGATCAGAGGAGTCCAGGTGAGATTATAGTCCACCGACACAAACTCGGCGATGGAGAAGATCATCTTGCAGTCGAGACCTTTGGACATGGTAATACAAGCTATCGCGACACGGACGTTCAGTCTGTACGCTCATCGCAGTTCTTCCTGAACCCTCGTGAAGCACCCCCCGTCCCTCAAGGTGTCTGGCCTTCATCGCCTCAGCATGTCCCCGAGAGTTCGCAGACTAGAATTCAGTCTTGGAGGGATTGCGTTAAGGATGGGCCGGAGCCGGAGCCTTCGGTGTTTGGGGGCAGTAATGCTCCGACGGTTTGGCCGGGCAGTGGAGAGACGGTTGTGCCGGATGATAGCCTTACCGAGGTTGTTATGCGGAAGTCTTTGAGGAGGGAGTCGAAGGGTGGTGGGAGTAGACGACATTCGAGGAGGAATTGAGTTAATGAAGCTGGTCTTTACTGTAGAGTCTGGAGAGATTGATTGGGGTTGAGGTAAGTTATTGGTGTAAGTCAGAGAGAGACACGGTAAGTATTGATAGCTACGTCTTGTTGAAAGACCTAGACTGAGCCTTGAGCGGTAAGTACAATAATACATTTCCTTTGTTTGTAATGTTGGTCTGATTGACGCTGAGTGATGTGATTGTAGTGTAAATGGATGGCCTCAGCTGACGTAGACTCAATGCCAATGCTGATGGCGCTCTATTGTCGCAGTAAGCTAAAGAGAATGATATCAATTGATAGGATAGATAGTACATGTCATGTGCTGAACTAATTGAGAACAATGAAAGAAAAGAATAGAAATATTAAATAAAGCTCGACTTACACCAACACCTCGAGACCCTGCCTCGGCTCCATAATGTAGGTACCTAGTTACCGCATATCACTAAGACACATCGGGCCATGTCCATGTCCAACTCCAATTAAACGCGACGCGCGAAGGGAGCTTCAAACTTAATAAACTTGGACCTTTCTTTATACATCCCGCCCCGCACCCGCAGTTGCAACGACACCGCAACCTTGCCAACTGCTATCTATACCTATTATATCTTGGCTTCAATACCTTGAGCTTCTTCTCTGATCTCTCGCGACTGCTAACTAAGCTTCAAAGACGACTCGGCGATTCTGCGCACGGCTGCAGACTCTTTGCGACACTTTCGAATGCGATTGGCCATTGGGTCCTTTGTTCAAAGACTGCTCCATGAATTGATGCTTTAGACTTTTGCTAGGTGGATATACTATACATGTAAGCTCTTGCCACGCCTCTGAATCAATTGCGCCAGAGTTGTCCTCAGGTCTCCCTCCCAATTACACCCAGCTAATCTCCGCAGTGCCCATAATGAACACCCTAGACGACGATCGTCTGTCCGCCAGCTCAGCTGACTCGGATAATGACAACGACAACGACAACGACAATGACAATGATAATGATAACGACCGCAACGACGTCGACGAGACAATGGAGGACGCTGACGACAACGGCGATCAAGATCAAGACGCAGAAGGCGATGACGATGATAATAACGACGACGAAGACGACGATGACGACGCAGACGGTGAAGGCGAAGAGTCTCAACCGCCTGCGACAGACTCAAACGATCAGCCGAGTACCCAGATAAAGTCTGAACCCGATGATTCGCAATTGCAGCCCAGGAAATCCGCTACACCCGCTCCGAGTCTCGGCAAGCGGTGGCCGCAGCCGTCGCCCGAGTTCATCAACGCTGCGTCTTACGATATCGTGCCGACCATGGCCGCGCCGCAATCGACGAGTGTCAATGCCATGGCTATCACTCCGGACTTGAGATACTGGATCACGGGAGGTTCGGATGGGTATATTCGTAAATATGACGGGCCTAATACCATCAATGGCAAGCTGGCTTTGACGGTTGCGCAGAGACATCCGTTTGTGGATAGCGTTACCAAGGCTGGCATACTCATGTCGTACTGGGAGAATGAGGAGCCGCCGCCTCCGGGACGCGGAGACCAGGAACATATCCTCTCGCCTGTTTACTCTCTTGCCATTCAATCACAGGCTCTTTGGTTGCTATCTGGTCTTGAGTCAGGCGGTATCAATCTCCAGAGTGTCCGCCACGACGAGGGCAAGCGAATCCACTGTCTGCACCAGCACACAAACGCTGTATCTGTCTTGACAATGGCACAAGACGAGCAGAGCGTTCTTAGCGGCGGATGGGACAAGAACATCTTTGATTGGGACCTCAACACAGGTCAGACCATCAGAAGCTTCGATGGAAACGCAGGTCAGATCTCAGCTCTTGAACTCCGTCCCGCAAGCGGTGCTCCCATCCCAGAAGACGACGATGAGCCACCGCCTCCTACAACAATGACCACAAACAACGCAGCGCCTATAGCGGATGGGAACTTTACAGACGCACTCACCAACGATGGAGTCGACGATATGGCCCCCGAGTTCAACGCCAATCCCAGCAATGGCGACGGTGACGGTGCAGCGTCACCTGCGCACGACAGTCTCTTTGGAGGTAGTGACGCAGGGAGTTTATTCGGCGAGACAAAGGAAGATCAGCCCTTTGGCAACGATGACGATGAGTTCGCTGCGGTGATGCCAGGCCATGGTCATGATAGTGCTATGGACCATTCAGCAGACATGGCCGCTCTCGACGCAGGAAAGGATCCAGAACCAGAACCAGAGCCTGTTCCTAAACCTGAACCCGAACCAGTCGTTGAACCGCCTCCGCCCGAACCATCGCAGGATACAAGCGACGCCATGGACGTAGATCTCGTCCCAGCTCCAACACAAGCTACAGATCCCTCCCAAGACCAAGACACACTCCCCAAGTCCGAACCAACATCCCCCTCGTTACTCTTCACTTCACACACCCCTACACACCACGACCCAACACAAACATCAAACACGACGTTCCTCTCCGCCGCCATGGACGGAACATTGAGGATCTGGGATCGACGCCAGCCCGACCCCGTAGCGCGCATCGGCACGAGGAATGGTGTTCCCCCCTGGTGCATGGGCGCCTGCTGGAGTCCCTCGGGCAACAACATCTACGCCGGCCGTCGAAACGGGACCGTGGAGGAGTATAATATTCACAAGGCCAGGAGGAACTGGGAGCCTCATCGGACGCTCAAGTTCCCCGGAGGCAGCGGAGCAGTCAGTGCCGTGAGACCCATGATAAACGGCCGTCATCTCGTCTGGTAAAGTCCCTCCCCATTCCCTCTTATCAGTCTCTATTAACTAACAGTGTCCAGTGCCTCCCACGACATCATGCGTCTTTACGATCTTCGTGAATCCCCCATGAAGCACTCGAGTGTTCCCTTCCTCATCATTCCCGGTCCTCCCCGTGCAGGTGTTATCTCCAGTCTCTACATCGACCCGACAAGCCGCTACATGCTGAGTGCTGCAGGCACAAGAGGCTGGGAGGGTACCAGCACAGAAGTCCTCATCGGTTATGAGATTAATGCTACTAATGGATAGTCATCGGCCGGGTCTGTCTCATCTCAACTGGAACTCACTCTCCAACTTTGGGACTTGGTCGTCGTGCTTTATATATGCTGGAGTTGGTCATGGCGAGCTTAATTTATAGTTGGATTTTCCACTTTCCTGCCTCCATAGTAATTAGACAAAATCCCATTCTTATTCCCCAATTCTTCGACTTCTCGAGTCATTCAATCAGCAGCAGTCAGAGTTTGATACAATACTCGTACAATTTCGACACCAATGACTACATAATTTACAAGTCCTATCATAAGTGATTCATTCGGTCACTCTGACTGACCCCTCAACCCTCCCGATTGATAGCAATACCTCATGCCGCGATGGAGCGACCATGTATCATTACTCAAACCATTTTCGCCTACAATACACCAGTCAGAACATGATGGACTGACACCGGCCATGCTGAAAAGGACATACCATAATATGTGCGGTAACCATGGTATGAGTACGACCTGGCGTGAAGAACTTGCAATCAGTTCAATCGAAGCTGATCAAATCTTCTTCATCATCGTCATCTTCCTCGTCATCTTCGGCGTTGTCATCCTCGGCATTATCATCCACTGACGACTGAAGTCCAGTCTCAGTGCCCGATTTAGCAAACTTCTCCCGGCTGGTGTCGGTTTCTTTGCAAGTTGAATACTTCATTGACCACTTTGTTTGAACTCTCTCTTCAGACTTTCGATCAAGGTTCTTGGATGTTCTTGTTCGGTGCCAGGTCTCGCTGATGTGGATTGACGATGGGCTCTTCTGACGTCTCTTGGCTTTCGCGTCCTCCAGGAGCTCTTTGTCCTTTTTAGCCAGCTTTTGAGGGCTCCAGTTTTCGCGGCGAGAACTTTCCTTTGAGCCATCTGTGAAGCTCTCTAGGCAGGTAGTTGTCGTAACGGCGTTGCCCGCAGTTTGGGTTTTCTGGATCGTTTCCGCATAGTATCCTTCCTCCATTATCTGTTCGCTGGTTGGCTCTGAGCAATGCTTTTGAGCTTGCGCCATGTGAGGTGAAGTCTCTGCCTCGGAACCTGGAGTGTTCAACCGGCGAGTTGGAGAAGTCTCATGGCTGGGTCCTTTCGAAATTGCTCGATCGCTTCGTGACTGAGGGCGATAGTTAGGCCTTCCTGAGTTGTTGTTGTTGGAGTTCTGGCCTCGTCTACCGGCTGCAACTCCGTTCCTGGTCCCGAAACCAGTCTTGCGCGGTCCATGAGGTGCTTCAGGTGCTCGAGCAGGCACCGAAGAAGGTCTGACGGCCAACTTCATCTTCGGAGGCTCATCGCATCCTGAGGGGCACTTGCAAGGCTGCCAACAAAGCGATTCGCAATTGTGGCCACACTTCAAGACCTCTTCGCACTTCTCCAAGCATTTGACCTCGCTCTGGTCGAACTTGTGACAGGTGAGCTTACATGGATGGCCCTTTGCACATGTGTACTCGCAACCTTTGTCGCAACCACCCCCAGGGATGTATTTCCAACCATTGGCATTCTTTATGTTCGTTCGTTGCCCGTGGTTATGACAAGTGACTGGCAGGCAATCGTCGATACTCTGGCGGCCTTCAAATACATCAACCACCTTTTTCCATGTACTATATGCCTCTGAATTCTCTTCTCGCACGAGTGTGTGGGAGTTGCCGAAGATAAACATACCGCATCTCGCTCGGCTGGTGGCCACGACTGCCCGATTCTCATTTCCAATGAAGCCTGCGCGGGCGGTGCGGACCAGTGATAGCAGAATGATGTCGTTCTCTTCGCCCTGAAAACCATCCACAGTCCTTACGGACCACTTCTTCAAGGGGTTCTTGAGTTCCAGGAATGGATCCCGACGAAGTTTCTCAGTGATGAGAGTAACCTGTCCCTTGTAGAAGGTCAAAACAGTGATCCGCTCTGGGTCCACGCCGTTCTGAACAAGATATCGCACAAAACCCACTATCATGTCGGCTTCCTCTGGGTTGGAAAATGAAAAGTCGTTGGCATTCTGCATCTCTTGTCCCTCGTGATCAAACCACCAAAGGCTCTTCCCGCCCATGCCTGGTATAGGAGGTCGGTTGTCTGGATCGTAGACGGAACAATGATCGGTGAGCTTGGGGTAGAACGCGTTGACCACTTGGCGGATTGCAGGGACCATACGACGCTGGACTCGGAGCATACTATATGGCAAGTTAAGCTTGACCAGGCGCTCAAACAAAGAGACATGCATGTTGTAGGGCTCGCAGCCGAGTTCTCGCACATCTACAGATGGGACCAGTTGCTGGTGATCTCCGACGAGCACGACCTGGTCCAGACTGGGATAGAGAGCGGAACTAATGTTGGCTTCTCGAGTTTCGGCAGCTTCCTCGATCATGAGTATCCGGGGCTTCAATGCTGCGATCATGCCGCGATACTTGGACAGTCCGGTGGTTGTACAACCCACGACCTCGATATCTTCTTTGATGATGAACTTGACGTCGTTCTCCCATCGGCTGACTTTAATATCATCACAGGCTTCCTGGTACTCTTTGAGAAGCTGAGGGAACTTTTGAGCTCGTGCGCGAATAAGTTCTTCTCGTAGGAGGCGATAGACCATGCCGCGATGTTGAGGAATGATCTTATACAGGTCTTGATGCTGTTTCAACATCTTCCGGGCTCGGTGGGCCCATGCGGCTTGTTTCGAGAGTGCCCCCGGAAGGGTACCGGTGACATTGAATTTCATGGGAAAGAAGTCACCATGGAGTCTCTCCTTCTGATTCTCCTGTTGTGTTTCATCAATAGACTCCTCCTTTGCAGGATTTTCAGCCTGATTCTGAGGTGGGCGATAATCATAAGTGGTGTCTGTCTCGATGGAACCGTGGAGCCAGTGCGCAATAGGAGAGTCTTCTTCACTTCCGTCATCACGATTGACCAAAGCAGCAGATTCCCACTCGTCATCATCTAAGGACTCATATTGAGCATCCGAGAGGAGTCCCTCTCGAAGGAATTCTTCAGCTGGGATTAGAAATGCAGGGAAGCATTCCGACAACAACTTCTCAATTCTGCCAAGGACATTCTTTCGAGCGGGCTCACCCCTGGTAACACCTCGAGGGAACTTTGAGTTGGCTTTGAGATTGTGCAAAGAACGCTCTTCTATCGCCTCGTCTTCTGTACGTCCACCGAGACGCACAATGACGGCTTCAAAAATTGAGAGTCGGTCTAGAAGCTGATCGAGAGCGTGGTTGGTTTGAGCAGCAACTACGATAGGTGGGATATATTGGCTTCCTTCTCGTCGAGATTTTAGAGTCTGGATATAGCTTTCAAGGGCTACAACTGATGTGAATGTCTTGCCAGTGCCAGGAGGACCTTGGATGACAGCCAACTCTTTGTGGGTCATGCGTTCAAAAGCCTCCCTTTGAGAAGGATCAAGGTGCTCAGCTCTTTTAGGAACAGTAGGAGTCTGCCCTGGAGTGTCTGCAAGATAGGCAGCAGTGTGTTCTGTGTTTGACTCATGAATGATGTACTTGTCAAACCTGGAACTGAGGAATGTTAGTTTGAGAATTGAGAATACACTGGGAAACACTCACTCAAACTTTGCGGCGTGTTGCAGCCCAACCATCGCGTGACGGACAGTCTCAAAATAGCCTCCTTTGGCTTCAAGCATCACCATCTCGACGGAAGGATCAAAGACGGCAGTGTTGCAATCGGACCAGAAGATCTCGATCCGGGTTGGAGTGTTTATATCTTCGTTGTTATCAGGGTCAGGTTCAAGACCACCCACAATGTATCGTGCTGCAACAACTGCAACATAGCACTGGGTGTTGAAGTTATCATCCCGGGGAGATAGCGCAATAAGGGTACCAGCAGTAAGCCGGTTGGTCTGTCTCCACTCAACTTTGGTGGATGAGCGCTCCGTTGAGAAGGAAATGCGACAGGCAGGTCCAGATCTGGCAAGCAAGTAGCCTTGAACGTGTACCTTGAGGCTGTTAGCAGAAGACTTGGGGAAGAAGATAATGTGACTGACCTGTGTATAGATGTAGAAGTTGTCTCTGTCCCCCTCCATCATCCTAGGCTTGTTCCTGAAACAGTTGATAGCTTGCCGAAGAAGCTCAGTACCCTCGAAACGATTCATGAGATACTGGAATTCAAGGTAGGCATTTTTGGCACCATGTTCAGATATATCCTTGTCCACTGGTGGATGAGGCAATGGGGCAGGGTCGATGGACATGAGTTCGCTTGAGTGAGGGAACTCTGGAGCCATGTGCCAAGGGACGCTGCCAGTCTTTGGCAGATCATTCTTGTGTTTGACATGCTGAGTAATGATCTCCAATGTAGTCTGGTCTCTTGGGATCTTGGACACATTAGTATGCGAGGAGAAGAGATATCGTTGTTGCACTCACCTGGTGGTATTGGTCCCCCATTTTGGAAGATCTTGCTCGATGAGCTCGATTTGAGAAGCACCCACAACTGGTGTTCAAAGAGAGAATATGAGCAGTATCAAAGAGATGAGAGGTGAGATGGAGCAAAGGGTTGATCTGTGATCAAGAAGCTCTGAGTGCTTCGTGATGGAAGAGATGAGAGCAGTGTTGTAATGGAAATGGTTGATGACGGAAAGGATTAGTACGGTTGAAGAAGAGAGATGCAGAAAAAGACTCCGAGAAGAAGCGAGAGGTGTAGAAGAAGAAGAGGCTGTTTCTTACACTGCTTGTTGCCCAGCAACTCTGAAGAATGAGAAGGAGACAAGAGAGAGAAAGAGTAAGAAGAGAAGAGAAGAGAAGGAAGGTAGCGGGCGCAAGCTGCAGGTACGACTGAGGACTCAACTCGAGTTTTGAGTCCAATGAAAAGTTGAGGATGCAATGTTGATGCCAGCTGCCCGCCAGCTGCCACTTGCAGATATATTCCTCTTAGCGGGAGGTCGTTGCACGTCCCCTGGCTCCAGTTGCTCCAGGAGGGGTTCCAGTACAGTAGCGAGTAAAAGACCTCAGGGCACCCAATCGCAAGTTGTGATTAGACTCGGAGGGTCTATTTGACGCTGAGATGAAGCTGGTGAGGATTTTGTATTGGTTGTTTGCGTGGTTGGAGTATAGGTGATGAGTGTCCAGGGCGTTGCACTGGGCTTCAGGCGAGTGTTTGGGCACCAAGTTTCCTTATTGACGAACTGGGAACAATTGGTACCTTTCAAAGATGATTATGACTTTGAAAAGCGACTTATATTGTTAAACCGCGTTGTATTGTTTCAACTCGGTGCACTAAGAACGTTCGTTGTCGGCATAAGTATGGGACACTCCAGGAGCAGAAGACAGCAAGGCACACGACGCCTGAAGATGGCGCAAGAGGAGGTTGTAACGAATGATCGCAAGGCTCAATTTATTGAGATCCCTCTGCCAATTCGACGATTGATCGCTGGTGTTCTCGTAGAGTTTGAATGTCCTGCGCTCGAACGTCGTGGTTAGCACGTTGGCGCTCGACCAACGAATTCCAGGAGTCTACCTTTTTTGCACCTGCTCAAAGACACAAACTGCTCACGGCCGAGTATCCAGAGTCAGTCTCGTAACTTCAATTGAAAGCTGTTTCTTGTCGCTGTCGCTGTCGCTCGTTGGCAATGCCTCGTCTCGTCTCGTCGTAGAAAAGGGGTAATTCGTCGCGCGTCATCAATCAGAAATCGTCGCTAAAGCTAGCTTTAAAAAGCCTCACATCAAGCGTCGTGTCTATTAAGAGAAGCAAAAAGAAAGAAATGGAACAAGAGAAGGATAAAACTTTTAGAAAATGAAGAATACACCCCTGGTGCTTGATCTCGGGAACCTGCATATGGCTACACTCAGCAATCGTCATGTCCCCTGCGCGTTCCCCCTCAATGCGTCAGTGGAAAATTACAGAATGGGCGTTTTGCATCGGAATCATGGCAATCTGCATGTTTGAATCATGGCCCTGGCGTGTCTTCAGGGGGGTATGCGGGATCTTGCATCACGGTCAGGGCCGCACCTAAACAAGGCAATGAGGGACAGAGCAATGTGACACACGCGTGTCGTTCTACATGAGATGGACTAGATTTGGCAGCAGTTAATCAGGGCTACGGGGTCAATGTGTCATGATAGACCACATGGGTTGTGACTTGTCGTGTATCTCGTTGCCGCCGCATCATTTGTAAGTGACTCGCAAAGAAACTGCTGGCTGCAACGAGCGTTTGCGCAATTACAAGCATGCATGGACAAACAGTACGCCAAAATTGCTGTTTGGGCATCAGACTACATGCAGCAAACGTTGACATTTTCATTGACCTGCATGTCAAACAACACATGCAAGCCTCATCATTAAGCACAAGCCTCAAAGAACAAACATATGCATGGACAGAGTTGGCGATTTTATTGCTCTACAGTGTATGCCGTATATCATACCCTCCCACCAATAGCATCAACTCGACCAAGACCCATGATATCAGGCAATCACTCTTTTCTCTTACACACAAGTGCTGGTACACCCCATAACAAATCGTTTTTGAAACCCGCGATCATGACTCCAGAGACCAAAGCCCCCTTTCGCCGGAAAATGCTCGCCGCATTCCTTTGCCTTCGACCCCATTTCGCCTGGTAAGAACACAGACCAACACCCCGGGATACCTGTCGTCGTGTACGGACTCGATATATATAAGCAGGATGCACAGTTGAAAGACGACCAAAACCTTCTATATGATCACAAAACCTGCTTGTTCCAACTCAACACCATCAGGAAGAATCGGCCGTCCTTGCATCGGGAAAGGCCAGAAAAGGGGGTTTTCCATATTGTCTCCTGACTTCTGGACCGAAGGTGATTGTTCTCCCATGATTGGTCCCACGCCCCATTGGCACGTAATGTCTCCCTCCCTCATGTTAGGCGAGAAGAAGTTGAGACTCCCTGTATTCGGCAAGACCAAACGGTCGTACTCTTCCGCTGTGAGTCTATCGGCCTTGTTTCCGACATGGATGTCCCACTTTGCGGCCAAATAACGTAGTATGTTGAGAGCCTGCTCAGCGAATTGGTGGCAAGGAGCCATCTCAGTAAGATCTGCAATGCCTTGAGTGATAGATGCGGCCACCCGAGGATCCACCTTGACCGCTTTCTCCATATCCGCCTCGGTCGTATCCGAGCCGACAGTTGTTGCACCAATCGCTAGATGCATGATGGCTGATGTGAGGACAAAATATGGTACGAACGAGGGCGTTCGCCGCAAGGTGTAGAGTGAAGAGTAAGATCTTAGAAGGCCTTGAATGGCGTCGGCCGCCTGTGAGCAGACATCGCGAGGCGAGACCTTGGATCCAATGATCCGCAGCTTGATCAAAGGCCGGAACAAGAGCAGGATCGCGAAATGATAGTACATGCTGCTCAAGTTAGCGATCGTGGTGAAAGAAACGTGTTGGGCTTGAGACTTACTGAGCGAACAGCACAGCTGGGGTGAAATTATGCCCCAGTCGAAGGACCTCAGGTATGCGATCATACCAATTGAGGTACTGTGTGTACATGTTCAAAAGTTCTCTCGCTGTAAGGGGTTTGCCGGGGGAATGAAGAATGTACAGAGACTGGTGTACGAGCTCGCTGAGTTCGCAGAAACATTTATATACGGAACGCACATTAGACGGTTGTTGGCATGAGCGTTGTAGGGGAGCTCCTGTCACAGTCAGCGATAGTCATGGAATAACACAAAAGGAACTCACCGTCGTCAGTATAAGGCACCCACAGAGACGCTTCGATGTCTCCTATTATCGCAGGCTTTGGTGGTAGGTGAGGGAAGCACGAGCATTGCGGTAATGCGCCTGTGGCGAGGGACCATGCACTTTAGTAGCTGTTAGAGGGGAACCTTACGATGAACTTAGGGGAAACTCACTGGTCAAGCGCGAAAGCACCCCAGAAGGTTGCTGACTGCACAGCGAGTTCATCTTCATCTCCTTCGTCCATTATCCGGTGAAGTCCCATCTCAATGGCGAGTCGAATACTCTGCCCAGCGTAATACCAACTCTCTGAATCTCGCCCGCAACTAGCCTCTCGGATCGACATTATCCCCAAAGCTTGGATAGTTGTAAGGGAATGGTGATCCGTTTCCTGGGCAAATAGTCTCAATGACTCCTTGAAAAAGTGGTCGCCAGACGTATAAGGGTCGTTGGGATTGGCTCGAGACATGGGCTGTGTCGAAAAGCGGCACCCCAACGCAAGAAGGGCATTCACCAGTATCGGTGAGCAATATCGATTTCGTCCCTCTTGGAAATCCTGTAGAAAGTGTTCTTTGCTCAGGGACGCAAATGTTGGATACTCCCAACAGAAATACAACCCTAGAAGATGTTGAACAAGAACGCTATCACCGGTAATCGTGGTCCAATTTGAACTCGGTGTTCGCAGCCCCGGTTCATTCAATGGTGCCAGGATCTGTTCAACTCCATGATTTCGTGGAAGACCTTCCGAGATTTGATCAGGATTCATACCTTCGGCCCAAGACCCAACTCGGTTTTGTGGCGGTCCTCGCATATCTGTCTGCCAGTTCATGACATCGGGATGTGAGTTGCTCCTCGTTGACCCGGTTTGGCTAAAGGAAGATTGCCAGGGACTATGCTGAACCATCTCGGGCCTCATGGAAGACTGCTGCGGCAGTTGATGGTTCGCACCAAGGCTCATGGCTGCCAATGTACCCAGTCCACCTCCTGGGAACCCCGGGGTAGGGCCCATGGTAGGCGCCTCGGAACGGGAAGGAAACGAAGGAATCGAACGCTCCCCAGGGCGTGGTGCGCTTGCGAGCCATTCTGAAATGGTTTCGATGGGTTGGCCGCCCCGAAGGCGGGTTAAAACCTCTTCCCATAGTTCTGGTCGGACAAGAGCAGCGAAGACTTGGTCACTTGAACGCTGCTTCTGTCGAAGAATTTCGATTTCGGTTCGAAGGTTCTCCTTCGACTGGCGTATGGGAATCTCGTATACACATTCGGCATCTTTCTGTGCTCTACATCGTCCGCACGGTTGTTTGCCATCGCACTATATCATCAATTGTTAGCAAGGATGAGTTTACGGGATAATCAATACGGGAACGAGGCGAGCACTGCAGCCAATTGTGGAAGTCCATCACAAGCTAAATAAAATGTTGTGGTGGGACATGCTATGACGTACAAGGAAAGTGAAGAACAAGAGCCGACTACGCAACCAGGGACTTCAGGAAAGTAAGCTGATCTGCTACATACCTTTGCGCGCTTCTTGCGGCATTCTGTGCAGGCATTGGGCGTCACAACACCCAGCCCTCGGCGACGTTTCGAGTTTTGTGTATGGTTGACGTTGGCTGTTGCAGGACCAGATGCAGTCGAGGGCGTATTGGAGGAGTGAACTGAGGTGGGGGTAGGATTCCCTTGTGAGGAAGCTCCCCCAACCTGCGCAGTAGCTCCTTGCGGCGTGTGCTCAGCACTGGGTTGTCGTTGACTGCTAGCGTCTGAATATTCGTTGTTAACATCCATCACTCGAAAAATGAGCCTGACCGCAGGCTATAGTCAAGTTACAAAAGTTTGTGGGGACAGAGGAAAGGTCCGCTGTTGTTGTGTATGGAACCAGGCGTCTTTCGTGAAGCTTTGGGAGCTCCAACCTTCAGCTCAAAGAGCTTCGGGTGGGATGAGGTCTTGGAGGGGCGAGGGTGGAGGGCACGGCGCAGTCTGACGTGCTGC
>JABSSZ010000655.1:0-133360 GCA_013755755.1 Fusarium sp. NRRL 25184 | reverse complement strand
GAATTGGGCACGGCTCAGATTCCTATTGCAGATATATGGCGCAATTTTCACTCACTTCCCATTAATTGTCAAATTTCGAGGATAAAATCGCTCGGAATTGTTTAAAATCTGACAGTTCTTGCAAGGGTCGAAGTAAATAGCCGTCTACCTACTCCGTCACAAGGCTAAGTCTACCCTTGGCATCTGTCAAAGACGTGGCGCTCCGGATATATCTCTTTGGCAATGCTATGGACCGGGAGTGTCTTATTACAATCGGTGATCTGATTCATTGTCTAGTGAAGGGTTTTTCGACTTTGATATACCTCACGCCTGCATCTATGCAATGCTTCGTCTCCGAACCTTGCATGTATTCCTCCCGTCTGTACAATTTGTGGGTGCAGTGTCGAATTCGGTATGTTGTCAAGGATCTGACCATTACGAGGCTCGCGGGAATCTTCCCCGGTCTAACAATACATAATTATATGCATGACACCGATTTCGGCAACTGGCAAACGTAATAGTCGAACCAAAGTACGTATAGGTCTTAAGGCTTGGTCAGATATAAGTAACATGCATTCAGTCGGAGGTGGATTCTCTGTCAAACGAAGCTCTCTTGGCAGCTATGTTGGTGTATTATCTCCGATTTAATAACAGCATAGGCAATATGCTGCATTCGACGCTATCCACTGTAGCAACATCGTTTCGAATCGAAACGGTCATATTGCTTGAAGTTGTTGCCAAATGTCGGACGTAGTAACACACCTGCACACTCATCTTTTGTGAATTGCGGCACAGCAACTGAACTTCCCCCGTGAAGGATGGTAAGGCATTCAGATCTGCAGCAACTCAAGCTAACATAGATCGGGATGCTCAATATTTAAGACAGTACATGTCCATGTCTGAGAGCTGCCGTCAGTTTGAAATGCAATCTCCGAAACAGGCCTCTTCAGAGTGTTTATTATCAAGTCCTCCGCGTTCTAGTAGCGTCAGAACAACTAGAAAAAGTCAAAACGTTGTGTGGAACCCGGCATTTAATGCTTCCGACCATGAGAAGAAAGAGCAGTTAGTGGTTTTTATTAGAAGCTGAAACGATGGGTAAGAGTTGATACCGAGACTGACAACGAAGCCTATGACACGGTCGTCAAACCCACCCCAAAGTTGACTTTCCTTCTTGGCTGTTAGTCGATGATCCGAGCCCTGCATCCGGTTGCAGTGGCTAAGTGGATATGAGAAGCCCCTTGTGTTTGTGCAGGAGGCTAGCTCCATCTGGCCGTAACTCCGAAGGATCATTAACATCAACCGTCTAGGATTCTTCTTCTAACATAGTCTTGCACGGACATCGAACAAGAAACTCTTGAATTTCTGATGTTCCGATTATGTCGTCGAAGAGCTATTCTGCCCTATTGAATGAGCCAGGCTCAGACTTTGTCCTAGTCCAATGCATGAGTTTTGGGGACAAAGATACTGAATATCACATCATGCCTCTGACCCTCGTCGATGAACCCGAGTAGTATGTACTGGAAATCCTCGGGTATCATTACAAAGGGTTGTACCGAAGCTATTCGGCCAATATTTGCAGTCTAGGATTAGGATGCCGGGCCAAATAACCGCAGCAATATGATCTTCACTATTGATCCGTTGTGGTTGCTTTGCTTGAATGTGACCCAGGAACCAGAGACTGGGAGGGTGACCATGTGCCAGAATACCAGTCGGAGGTTTGAGAATCATGTCACAACCTTCTAGCCACGCATTCTAGACGTTCGACATTAGTCCTGATTACTGATGCCTGTCGGGTTGTGAACCTAATTTTGGGCACTGGTGTTCCTTCTCTTCAGCACGTCTCGACGGTAAGGGTCATGGCTGAGATAGCAATCGCCTAACTGTTGCGTTTCATGATTTTTCCATAGGGTTGTTAGTGCAACCTCATTGCTCCGCCATAGGGCCGTCTGTGTTTCAATCGCGAACGTTAGCGACTCCAGGCTGGGTAACCGAGAGCGATCCGCACGCAGCGGATGATATCCAGATGCGTGGGTATTGCACGGATTCAACACGATAATATCGTGGGTTAAGACCAGAGACCCGAATGATCCGTCACAAAACCCTTCAGTCAATCTTTACGGGAAGGTCTTGCAAAAAGGCACAAAGAGCCCGATGTTCTGGAACCGAACAAACAGCTCTTGAATACCCATCGAAATGCAACTTAAGCACTCAATTTGCGTTACTAACGGGAACGATGGGGAGCCTGCGGGAGGTGGGAAACCCTATGAGCTTCCTCTTACGACCACTTGGACCGAGCGTGAGACGAATCCTTGTGGACAGAAGAGGAACAAGGCTCGAGCAAGTCCAAGAACTGCAGAAGAAGACGTTTGAGACCCTTGTCCCTGGCTCAGGGTCCAAGCGTCGGAAACACGATCACTGACAGTATTGCGTTGAACATACAGCTGTACGGGAAGGATCACCGCTGATTGAGATATGGTGTGGAGGTAATATATCAGCGACAAAACCTTGAAGCATTATAAGATATAGTGTTAACATGCCATGTTGAATCTATATATTTGTATATCTGTGGATTGTTGAGTCTCGGCACTGTTATGTTGAGCTGTTGTCTGTCTCTGCGTGCTTTTCTGACGTCGGACGTTGTCATCCTGTATGTGGATGAAACTGAGATTTGACTGTGACTCATGAGACTACGCATGAAGAAAAGTACACACAACTCAGACACGGATCAGACACAAGCCGAGTTACCTATGATGAGGCATTGACGCGTTCTTTTGGAGCTGGATACTTTGCCATTCTCAAGTTGCTCCAAACAACATCCTTCACAAGATGGCGAAGAGGTGTAGGGTATTCATATCTCATTCGAAACTCAGTTATAGGAACACGTGACTACAGGTATTTGACGAGGCCTGAGCAGTTATGAGCTTCGCCGTCATTCTTCTTCTTCGATAAAGTTTAACTTAGGTATATATAGATCTAAATGCAAGTGTTGAGCTGTTCAGGTGATACGTGGTTTTCAAACTGTAGCTCGTTTGACCAGAATACGAAAAATATTTCGTACTGAATCAGTATCAGAAGTCACACACGCACGGAAATGGTTTGTCGACTCAGCAGATAGTGATGATAAAAAGGATGTATTAATGCCAACTCAACAGTGCCATCCATACAGATTTGTAACAAATCACCATAGGAGCAGCTTGTGTTGCCAATTCTTGGGTTGGATTGAACGCTGGTTTTGGCTGTTGATCTGCCCCGCCGCTGTTGTTTGTCATTCTAGCTTCACACGGAGTCACACAAATGACATAACCTGTGGCCAACAACAGTGCACATCAATCAAGCTCTAGAACCATCGTCAAATTTTCGTGCCGTGGTGCCACGCTAGCTACAGCTACTATACATCGTATAGTCTCGTATTGGATTCAAAATAGCGAATTGCCTCAACCCGATTGAGTCACACAATTCATATCACCCAACGTCAGCAATGGGCAAAGAGCCTCCCCTTGTGTCATCTCGACGTCTCGCCAACGCCGAAGGCGATCCTGTCGCTGTTGTCCGCGTCCGAAATCTCCAAACGACTATCCAAGGACCCAAAGATGCCTGGGGTCGAGGTTCTAAGCAGCAGCCTCTTCTAATATCCGCCGAGGTGTCACTGACGCATGCGTTCCCCTCATCGTCGTCAGACGACAAGGTCGCCTCTGATACCGTTCACTACGGGCTCCTCAGCAAGTCTATCCTCAGCACGCTGGAGAAGTTGCCCAGGTCAGCTTTGTCGTTGAGCGATGTGCTCAACAGGCTCTGGGTTGACCTTACTGGCTTCCAGTACACTGGCGTGAAGGAGCCTTCCGCACAAAACACAAAGGCTTTCCTCGATATGAGCCTTATCCGAAGGCTTTCAGTCTCGCTCGTTCTGCCCAAGGCCTCGTTGATGGGAAGTGCAATCCGACTCTCGGGATCGTGTCTCTTCGCCGACTCAGCCATCACCGCGCGAAGTCTGGAGCTGGGTCTGGAAGGGATCAGAGTGCCAACACTCATCGGTGTCAACAGCAATGAGCGAAACGCTAAGCAAGTAGTCATCACAAACATCCGTATCGACGAATACCAAACCGCACACGATGACTATGCGGTCATTGAGAGTATCATTGTTGATGTAAGTATATTATGAAAGGATTAGTGGACAAATATGCTAATCATCACAAAGGCAATGTCAGAATCATCATTTGAAACTTTGGAGGCTTTGGCAGCAAGTCTGGCTTTCCATATTGCCCGGGAACTGAGGACCAAGCGTGACGATTTCTATGGACAAATCATTCGCATTGGACTCGAGAAGCCAACAGCCGTACCTCTGGCCGAGGCTGCCTGTGTAGAGCTCACGGTCAGAACCGAGGATGTTAAGATCGAGGTCTCTAAGACGAAAGATGTTAGGTTTGATGATACTAGAAACCAGATTGCGCACTCAAATGACAGGAAGTCGTAGTGCACTTGGGCTTGGGCAGAAGTGTGATACGGGGAGTAAAAGGGTCGGTCGCATGTGCCTATATGGCTTCTTGGATGTATTATTCCTTTTTCAACTACTCAAGTTCGCTTTCGCCAGCCTGCATATGCTGTACATGACGCAGTAGGTAGTATTGATCAACGTATATGACGTTATCAACACCAATGCTTCAGCATATTCAGCTAACTCCAACAAAGACAAGCAATCGCAAGTGATGCCTATTTAGTAACTCTCAACACTCACTTGTGAACCTCCATTCCTGCCCGTGGAGTGTCTCCCTTCGTGACCTTCCGTACAAAGTCGGGATCGGGGTTGAAGAGCATGACGTGAAAGTGCTGCACGGTATTGACCGATTGCAAAGAATGCCAGTTCCTAAACCAAAGAACCTATGCACATGAGCCTCACAAATGAATCACCTGTAGTGACAGGAAAGACTCACATTCTCCTCTGGGATATGCGCTCGAAAGGTCTTTGTCACGAAATCATCAATCTCTTTTCTTGCCTTGTCCGTCAAATCTCCCGTGGCGGGTTCTTCTACGAGGTCGAACTTTGTCCACACGACAAGGTGCGCTATTCTCGGATCTATTCCGTAAGGAGCATCATTCCATAGGATCTTATAATCGTCCTCGAACTCAAACGGTGCTCCGCGCGGCGTCACCGGAGTACTCCATCCAAGACGATGTTCATGAATAAAGTTGGCAACACTGCCGTACTTCTGTTTCAGATAGAATGTAAAGGCTTTATAGCGTCTAAGCTCTGAGGGAACACGCTTGAATTTCTCTAGGCGGTTTGTTTGGATGATGTCGCGGACTTCGGCCCAAGAGAAGATGTGGTACTCTTGGTCTGGGGTGGAGAGAATGCCTTGATCTTTCTTGTGGAGGCCTTGAAGAAACTCAGGACACTCTTCGGTTCTCTGGTCCTTGGGAATGTTCATGTTCCAGAAGGGAACAGTTTCTGTGCTCCCCATGGTTTCTAATGTTGAGTGAGATGAAGTTACGGTGAGACGGATTGTTCGTATAATTGGTGATTATATGGAGAAATCGAGATGCAATTCTCAGAGCGGATGTTGCCCGTGAAGGAACCAGTTTCAGTGTTACTTGAAGTTGATTGTCTTTTTGCCCAATATCTGGTCATGCGACGTGTTCTTGTGAGGTCGAAGTTCCATGAAGAGTTGGATGGTTATGGCTGCGTCTCCACAGAGGGACGCGCCACAGATAGAAGGGTGATAATTCAGAGAAGCACGCAAACCATTTCCAGTTACAACACGTCTACTCTACTGATCATCCAGATGGTTTAATTCATACAAACTATGAGTCAGGCATCGTGATCGGGCTATTTATGACAAACAAGTGTTGTTTTTTGTGGTAGATCCAGGCCAAGTTTCTCAATTGTTGCCTCAGAGGATACGTTCAAACGAGGCCACTCTCAGGACAACTCCACTATAATGGCAGATGAAGGAGTTAGAGGTCCGGTGAGCCACTGCGATCGATGCTTATGATTGTCGTCTAGCCTTCCGTGATTGTGGAGGAGCTGTCAAGAAGCTCAGAGAAACAAGTGACGCTGAACTGAGACCTACAGTACTGACTACCTAAGGTATGTATCTGTGCCAGGTAACATGGTGGTGAATCTAGGGTAGCAAAATGAAAATAACTGGGTAGGTTCTCATCCAGCCTCTTATCCAATGCCAAGGCCACGTGGAGAGAGATATAAGCCCGATGTAATACGGCAGGTCGAAGCTTGCATTTGACAGGAGTCTCTAAATCAGCTCTCTTTTGATCTCCATTCACTCATTGGCCACGGAACGGAACGGGAGAGGCGTATGTGAGCTGGGCTCCAAGTGTTCCAAACCCTCTTTCTTGGCAATGGTTACCTATGCCTACCATATTAATTCCTGGTCTTCTGATACACAATAATCACAACGCGTACTCTCTTCAACCTTGTAAGCAAGAATATGCATCTTACAGGGAGATCGACCGATGTAAAGATAGCGTCAAAACTAGCCATGATCAACCTCGTTGCATCCACTTCTGCTCATTTCGACTGGGCCCAAGCCTGCGAGGATCCAATAAAACAGCCAATTACAGAGCCGAGATACTTGCTGTGTCTGGGCGTGAGCTTTGGGAGCTTTGGCCCGTTCCTTGTCTTCAACTCTGGTTCACCGGTAAAAGGAGCTTTGGGGGATAAGCAATATCATTTTGTTGAACCAAGGCAAATGGATGGTCCAAAAGAAGTAGAAATTCACTCAGAGTAAGGTGTAATGAGCGGTTTGTTTGCACTCGAGAGGCAAATAGTAGCATAAATGAGGGATATCATGATGGTGGCGGCACACCAAAAAAAATCAACCATGATACCACCCAATCTCAATCAAGGTTGCCTGCTTCCCTTATTCTTATTCTCGACTACTCTGTATTGTCTGTGCATTGTGCATACCTACGTACTTAACCTGACTGTAACATTATATTGGCAAAGGACCGATCTCGAACATCCAGTCTCACCAACTTCCCACCTCGAGTGCCTAGAGTGCTAATAATATCAGCGGTAAATGGATACCTCGAGAAGAAATGGGAAACAAGATACCGGGGATCCTGGCTGGTTGGCCCGCCGCAAGCCTACAAGGTGAGAGATCGCTGGTGCAAGTGGTGAAGTGGTGGGGTTTAATCCCCTTGGTATGGGTATCGTGAAGGTGAACAGAAATGAAAGATTACGACAACTCAATGATACGAGATGTGATAATAAACAACAATAGGGGAGACGAAGGGACTATTGAGCCTCATCTCATCTCCTCCCCGCAAGCCATCATAACTGGTTGGTAAGGATGAACAGGGACGGGTACCAGAACATGGGAACAAGCCTCCATTCCCCAACGGCCAGAAAAAAACAAAACACATTGGAGCTGAGATGACCTAGACCAGGTAGGTGCAGTATCTCCAGTATCACCGAGTTAGTAGACGGTCTGCTTGACCATTGCGAGCTGGGTTGTCACCGCAAGTCTACGAATCTCGCCTCCTATGTTACCCAACCTTTACTAAATCTGCACCAACAAAAAGAGAGGCAATTGCTGGAAAAAGGACAAGAAGCAGGATCAGTTGAGAGTGCAAGACAGAAAAGAAAAAGAAAAAAAGCCATCAAAATCGACTCGACGTCACTGTCACAACTTGTCACCCAATAATAGATTGCAGAAAAAGTGTCAATAGTTCTAAACTACTGTTGTTGTTCGGCTTCTTTTGTCCGCCTAAGAAGAAGCTCCCTCGCCACCCCCACCAAGTTTACAAGCAACAGCTGCAAGCCCGGCATCACCGCCCCGCATCTAACTCTGGCGCTGGCGCTGGTGCTGGTGCTGGCCTCCCCTTTCCCTCTCGCTCCCGTTCGTTTATTAGCTGCTTGACCTGCTTGACCTGGTTACCTTAATCCATTCCTCTCCTCTCGCCGACTCTCTCTCTCACTCTCTCTCCATTAACAACTTCTTGATTCTTCTCTTGTTTCTTCACCACCAAAGGCTATCTACTACTCCCGTTGGCTTCCATCGTGTTACTCTAATTCCACCTTGTTAATATTCTCCACGACTCGACCGACTCCCTTCACAATGGCCAGTGTTATCAAGAGTGCGCTGCCTACCCACCTCAAGCCCAACAGCGGCGATGAGCAGGGCAATGAGCGTCGTCATGGCAAGACGCGCAGTCACATGGTGAGTTGATGTGAATCAAGATACTGCTTCACCTCCCCATCGTCACATGCCACATTATACAAAACAGATGCGATTGCGTACCTTTGTTCGCTCACGGCGAAGCTTCACTGTATCTCAAAAGCTTAATCGTGACGCTCATTGTACCCTCAGTTGCTGTCATATGGATGTCCAGGCACTTGACATGGCTGCAAACAGGCTCGCGTTCCCACATCTCTTCACATCTGTCAGATAGACTCACGCATTCACTCGAAGCTTGATGGCTTTAAAGTGCCTCGACGAGGGTGCGAAGCTTCGTCTTCCTCTCTTCCACCACTAACTGGACGACGGACCTTAACAAGCACCCTGTATCATATTTTCATCATAAACCATACTAACCCATCATGCCCCAGGCTTTCGAGAACACCTCCACCAACGTCGCTGCTGCTCAGATGCGAAATGCTCTGACCAATCTCGCCGAGACCGTCAAGGATCCCGAACAGAAGAAGGCAAGTCCTTTAACCCGAAACATACAATTCCTGAATCAGTCAAGATTAACCAGACGACAGCTGTTCGAGACTGAGATGGACAATTTCTTCGCCCTTTTCCGACGATACCTCAACGACAAGGCCAAGGGCAACGCCGTGTATGCCTCCCTTCCGACCAGATATACCATAATGCGACAGTTGCTAACGATAGTTTAGAGACTGGGATCGCATTGCTCCTCCCGCTCAGGGTCAGGTTGTCGATTACGAGGATCTTGCCAACACCGAGTCTGTCCAGTTCCTCAACAAGCTGGCTGTTCTCAAGCTCAATGGTGGTCTGGGAACCTCCATGGGTTGTGTCGGCCCCAAGTCCGTTATTGAAGTCCGCGACGGCATGTCCTTCCTCGATCTTTCCGTCCGACAGATCGAGTACCTGAACCGTACCTACGACGTTAACGTCCCTTTCATTCTCATGAACTCCTTCAACACAAATGACGACACTGCCGCCATCATCAAGAAGTACGAGGGCCACAACGTCGATATCCTTACTTTCAACCAGTCTCGATACCCCAGAGTATACAAGGACTCTCTCCTCCCCGTCCCCAAGGATAACGACTCTCCCATCAACGAGTGGTACCCACCTGGTCACGGTGACGTTTTCGAGTCTCTCTACAACTCTGGCATTCTCGACAAGCTTCTCGAGCGAGGCATCGAGATTATCTTTCTTTCCAACGTTGACAACCTGGGCGCCGTGGTCGACCTTCGCATCCTCCAGCACATGATGGAGACAAACGCTGAGTACATCATGGAGCTGACCAACAAGACCAAGGCCGACGTCAAGGGTGGTACCATCATCGACTACGAGGGCTCCGTCCGCCTGCTCGAAATTGCCCAAGTACCCAAGGAGCATGTCAACGAGTTCAAGTCTATCAAGAAGTTCAAGTACTTCAACACCAACAACATCTGGCTCAACCTCAAGGCCATCAAGCGTGTGGTGGAGAATGACGAACTCGAGATGGAGATTATCCCCAACGGCAAAACCATTCCTGGTGACAAGAAGGGCGAGTCCGATATCTCTATCATCCAGCTCGAGACCGCTGTCGGTGCTGCCATCCGTCACTTCAACAACGCTCACGGTGTCAACGTTCCCCGTCGACGATTCTTGCCCGTCAAGACTTGTTCCGATCTGATGCTCGTCAAGTCTGATCTCTACACATTGAAGCACGGCCAGCTTCAAATGAGCGCCGCCCGCTTCGGTGACGCACCCCTGATCAAGCTTGGTGGTGACTTCAAGAAGGTCTCAGATTTCCAGAAGCGAATCCCCTCCATTCCTAAGGTGCTGGAGCTGGATCATCTCACCATCACCGGTGCCGTCAACCTTGGCCGCGGCGTAACGCTCAAGGGCACTGTCATCATCGTGGCGACAGAGGGCAGCACCATCGACATTCCCCCTGGATCGATCCTTGAGAACGTGGTTGTCCAGGGTAGCTTGCGCCTCCTCGAACATTAAATTGGGAGCTTGTTGGATGTTGTACGGTTCTGTGGCAGACTGTCTCAGGGTTTTAACTTGTCACGGCCTTTCGAGGTGGATAAGGCATGGGCAGACATGTCATGAGGCTTGAGGATTGGAATGTTTATCCTACGGTATGGAAGAAGAGAAGCAATGTCTCCGAATCGGTAGACATGAGAGCCTGATTCAAGCGTCACATTGAACGCTTGCGGGGAGGGTATGGAGGATAAGGTACACTTTGAGTATGTACGTACTTGGCAAAACAGCATTAGCTTGATACCTATACATAGGTACAGCATATTTTTAATTGAAAAGGACAAATGACAATTTTCTCGAGAAATGAAGGGTCTCAAGGAAATGTGCCGGACAACGTCGTCGACTCATGGTGGGACACGCCACATCATCCAACTTAGCACTGTCAATTATTAGACAAAACTAACCTTGGTATTAGTGGTGTTTCCTTGTAAATGGGGCTGATAGAGCCGATAAGCCCATAGCCGGCAGGCCTATCCTCATTTCGGACCAGATCTTAACCTTAAATCTGGTAGGTTTGAAATTACGGGTTACCAACCCCTTTGGCTTGTTCAAGCTTCAGGCGGATCAACAACGTCCGTTCATCGTTCATTGGATGCATGACGACGACGTCGTCGAGGATTGTCTGCTTCTGTGCTAAGTCTCTGTGAGGCACAGTCGTATTAGAAAAGTTTATCCATTCTCGGGTGGCAGGGTGGCTCACCCGTACTGCCGAACGTGTTGCATGCGGTCTGAGAGCAGGATGATGGTGTCAAAACACCAGTTTGTTTGAAAGTGAGACGCGGGGCGAAGGGTCTGTTTCGACCCAGGAGGCTGGAGGATCATAGCACAAGACCGTTTATCTTTTGCCTGTTTACTACCTCGATTTGACGCCTATGGCCTATCACAAACGCTGGCAAAGTGAAATCAAAGGACTTAGATCGGCACCCATGACGTTCCACATCAATGAGGCATTTCCTTCGATCTTGAGTACAGAACCAGGGTCGTATGTAGAAAGCTTCAACGCACTTCGCACTAAAAACAGCTACCCATCTCCGTAAGGTTTGAATCATACCCTGAGTGAGGAGTCATGATCCGAGCCGATGGAACTCTTCAAGGTGAAGACATTTTTAGCATGATTGATATGATATTCCCAACCGAATGCCCAGCCGGAAAACGCGGGCCTAGATGACTCCGTGAGATTGATATAGGAGATAGGGGATGGTAAAGACATCCCATGATAATATCGTGAGAGCTTGGCGAGAACAAGCATCCTCAACCAACCAAGGCTGTGGCTATCTGACTTCTCGAATCGGTCTAGTTTGGAGAGGGTGGCCCCGTCGTTCCATTCCATCGAGCGGCAATGCACGTTTGCATATTGTTTGTGGGGTTGAGGGAGATTGTGTGAAGAAGGGGAGCGCGCTGTTGGTTAATGCGAAGTCCGGACTGGCCTAAGCAAGGCCAAAAGTTGGGGACCCCAGCCTGAATGCCTCCTGGGCCATCTGTGATAATGCCTGCAGTTGCAATTCATGGCTCATTGACCAGGCTGCCAGGAAGTGCCTTTGATCCTGGAAGAACTTCTGAGTTATCATGCACTGTCCTCATGTCTTGACAGACTTGGCTTCCACCGCAGGTAACTTGGCCAGTGTTTCTGAGGGTCAATAGTACGGGGGAGGCGAGACAACAATCAGAGAGAAAAGTCTTGCTTCAGCCTACAAGGCTGTGTGTGCCCAGACCCTCTGGATCGTCGTGGAAGACACTCATGCATGGGTCACATTTCGTCGATGCTCGGTAAGACTAACGGTTGCAAAACAATAGCCGCTGATGGCCAGCTGTTGAGCCGTGGTGTGGCGGAGGCCATCTACGACTGGTTGAAGTGCAGTATTCATGCACCATGAATGCTGTCGCTTACTCTTGCACTCCCCAGCCTTTCTCTTGATCAATGAGGGGATGTGTCTGTATTGATCCCGATGAGCTTACCATCGAGTTCAAGCCACAAAAGCAACGTCAACAATAAACATATCCGCCTAGAAACCGCTGCCATGATCGACGAACCATATCGGTCTGTATTACCATCGCAGAAGGCTGGGGAGACGCTATCCCCAACGCACTTACAGCGTTGGATCGGCTTGGTGGAAAGAATGCATGGTACGTACGCTATTGCGTATTTTGTTGACTTACGTAGTAGTATTCAATGTTAGGAAGCCCGCCAAGGTTTGGGGAATGTATCCCATGGCGTTCTTTTACCTTCCTGTGTGTAAGTTATGCCATCACATTCAACGCCGGTATTGCCTTGCGGGAATATGCTATGCTTGGTGATCCATTGGTGACGTGTAGTTGAGCAAGTGAAGAATTTGCATGATGGCGTCTGTTTGTTGTCTCTGCTGCCCAACATTCAGCTGTAGCAACGCAGCCATGGCGGGCGCCATCAACGGGTAATGAATGATTCACACTAATTTACAGCTACCTAGACACACACGCATTAGCGAATGTAATAACACTTGATGAGACGCTATAGGTGCAGATGGCGACTTCTAATTGTAGTCTACTGTCGCGGAGAATTTGATTCGAGGCTTGGTCAATGCCGAGAACGCCGCTTGATCAATATTTCCAAGAAACTTGCAAGAGTCATGGCAAAACTCTCAAGTGCTTGCAAGGAAGGTTTTCAATTGAAGCTCGTCATTGGGACTATTGACAAGCCGGGGGCAAAGTCATTAAAGTACTTCCCAATACGGTAAGGTGACCACGCCAGGGATGCCAACTTTCCAATAGCGGCAAGCATTCAGACCGCCGATGAAGGAGCAACAACTGCAGCAGCCGACATGCTGAGATTTTCCGGATGTTGACCAGAACCGTTAAGGACAAGGGTCTCGTGTATGCTCCACGGTTGTGATTCAAAGGGTTCGGATATTTTGGTTGCATGTGTTGTGAAATGAATGGCAGGATACTCTAAGATCATGTCATGCTAAAAGACTGGCCCATCTCATGAAATCAATACATAACTGAACAAAGACACGGCTACCTTGGCTGAGTCGCATTACATCGGCGAGCTTACGACAACATGTTTGACAGTGGTAACCTAAATCATGGCAGCTATCGCTGCTAAAAGGATAGGGTAGCTAGCCTCGCCCTCCGACAGTTAGTCTGTAGTGCAGCAGCTCCGGTATACGCCGGAGAGGCGCGGTTAAAAAGTGTGCTGCCGTGACCACTGCCAGACTAAGGCAAGGCTGACAAGAAACCCTTGACAAGGCCTAGAACGAGTCGAATTAGGGACTTGGCCAGAGGGAAAAGGATTTGCATAGATCAAAGCTCGACTGATGACTGGGTTAGAATATCAATTCCATTACAAGGTGACCGCTAAAGACCAGCGATATGAGTGAATTGAGGTCGTCAGGGGGGCAAGGCTCGGTGCAAATAGAGCCTGGAAGTCAAATTGTGATGGACCGAGGTCTCATGTCGCTAATGATGCTTGCTTGGCTTCGTGGGCGCGTGCCCGCTCTGGCTGCCAGGCACAGCAATCCTAGAGGTTGTTCGTCGGTCTTGCAGGTGGAGCTGGCGCATCCCCGTAGCCTGAAGGGCGAACCCACAGAAAGCTTGGAGTATAAGCCACAAAGGGCATAGCGCTGGCAAGCTCAGAAGACGCTAGGACATGGCTAATTTACGTGGCAGGGATCTGATAGGGTCCGTTCTGATTCGGGAATTGGAAGGCCGTGGCTGGCCTGCCAGTGGATGGAATGTGATGATGTAGCGAGATAGGCCAAGAAAGAATGGCATGGGTTGAGAGAGGAAAATGGATTATCAGACCAAGGCAAGCTAATGACAGGGAAGTGGGAGACGGGGTCCATTGGGTGAAAGTGGAAAGAACCTGGAAGGGGAAAGGGAGGAAATGGAAGGCGAAAGGAGGAAGGAGCTTGAGGAGGAAAGAACAAAGCTCACAATTGAATTCAGTTGAACCTGCGGAAGGGCATATCCAGCAACCACTACCTGCGCTACACCTCACTCAACCGCTCGCCCACCCCTCCATCCCCTCTACTTTGCGCCTACACCCCGGCCCTTAGTCCGGTGGGATGGGAGAGAGTAAGTTGGTACTATGGTCTCGTGAGATTAGGTTGGATTGGATTGCCATCGGTAGCGTCTGAATGTATCCCCTTTATTGCTCTCAATATTGTCACTAGCTCTGCGTTCCCTTCATTATAATAAGCCTCCCTCCTTCTCTCGAATCTCCCTCCTTCCTTCTTCTCTATCAACGCCTCAGTCAATTCGCTACTTCGTTGTGCCTATTTCCCACTACCTAATGTAAGTTGATACCTTCTTCAGCCTTTCCTTATATGGACAACATCCACATACATCGAACTTTGTGCCTGGGATGCCTAGGAGGAAGGATTCAATTCAAGTGCAATGCAAATCGGTTGGGCAACAGCGACAGCAATGGATGGAATTCAACCACGCTGGCACCAGCTGTCACTGTCAACTGCTGGTGACAGTTGGAGGCGGGTGTCAACGAATCAACCTGGCAGTCCATGCACTGCCTGTAGCTTGTTTATACGACTCTTCATTCAGCCGCCTGTTGCATTCAACTCAAACACCACAGCATCATCACCCACGCCACTACTCATAGTCTCGCTACCATTTACACTTTATCGAAACAGTATTTCAGAAACAATAACTAACCCGGCTGGTAGTAATAGTCATTCTTTCAACCACAAATCAAACCTCACCAACCTTCAAAATGAAGTACACTCTCGCTACCATTGCTGCCCTCGCCTCCGTGGCCCTGGCCAAGCCTGCTTTCCTCAACACCCAGTTCGATCTCACTGAGGGCAAGCCTTACACCATCCGCTACTCTGGCTGTGACGATGGTTGCACCATTGTCCTCCAGAACGGCCCGTCCGATGATCTCTCTGACTACAAGACCCTGACCAGTATGTTTTACCGTTATTGAATACCGAATATCTTGCTGACCCACGATAGCCTCTGCCACTGGTGACTCTTTCACTTTCACCCCCTCTGAGCTTCCCTCCGACACCTACAACTTCAAGATCACCGACAAGGCTGGTGATGTCAACTACAGCGCTCAGTTCCCCTACAAGGGATCATACGCCGCTCCCTCTGTCACCAAGTCTGCCACCGCTACCGCTGAGACCACTGCCGTCGTTTCCACCAAGGAGGCCACCACCCTCGCCAGCGTCACCAAGTCTGCTGAGGAAACCACCACTGTTGCTAAGCCCATCATTCCTACCCATGCTCCTTCCAAGAACGCCACCACTCCCACTGCTGCTCACCCCACTCCCTCCAAGACTGGCAGTGCCGGCGGCGAGACCAGTGTCCCCAGTGTCCCTGAGAGCGGTGCTGCTCGCATGACATCCTCGCTGGCTCTTATTGCCGGTGCTGTTATGGCCATGGTTTACCTCAACTAAGTTATGGACATAATGTTTTATGCGCATACATGGGATGAAGAAAGAGCGGTTTGATGAGACTCCAGTTTCGGGTGTATAATTCTACTTTAATGATGGCCTTTGTTTTATTCTTTTCCGGTTACCCCATAAGGCGTCGCGGCCGGCTATATCCACCGATGAACCCTGCTTTGGCTTGTCTGGGAGGAAGAGAGCCTGGTATTTAGAAATCAATTAGACTCAATGTTGGTCTGCTTTTAAACAGCTGTTTGATCTTGTGATGTATGCCGCATATTTCAAATCTGTAGGCTATGTCTCGTCTCATGCTATCGGTTGTCGGACTAGAAGCAAAGACTTTGTTTTAGTGGATGTGTATTTAACTAACATGTCACCGTCTAAGAAGTCTGTACTGTGGTTTAAGTTTCTGATATGTACTGGCGAACTTATGTGGAGAATAAACAGCGTTTGCAGTATGTCTTCGCTCTGATTCCGAGTTCCGTCGTCCGAATTTCCCTTTTGTCTTGTGTTGGTTACTCTCTCCACACCTCCACACCTCCAACATCCTTACATGCAGGTTCCCGGTCTGATCTGCCATCCCTTTCTACGGCCCAATTGCTGTTTCAAAGTAACAATTCAACGGGACGAATGCCAAATCGATCCCTGGACCGACGGGTATGCAACATTATCAGGGTCACCCTGCTATAACGGCGCATGATATCAGTGGATATTTCACAATCTGCGCCTCTCTGTGATGCGTCTTCAATGAGACAGCCTGGACAGCATCACAGAATTGCCGCACTTTTATGGTTCCAATCTGACATTCTGTTTAATACCGAGATATGCTTCGTTATCTTGATACAAGAGGGTTGCCCATAGTGGGTATTATGTGCATCCTTATTATACATCGGATCATCATTCACAGTACACAACACTCCCCAGTATTTGCCCGACATTCGTCGCACGCCGGTAATTAAATGACATGTACAGGGCCGTTCAAGAACTGGGAAGCTGCGCGAGACAGAGTGCGGAGTACTGTAAGCCTTCATTCATGCGGTGTGTCATAGGTTCTCTATGCAGCAAACATCACATGGCTCGATTTGCTCAATGACGATCGTTTCCTTGCAAGTTGCGGAGTAACCGTGGAGATCATGACCAAGTTTCCAGTCAAATGTAATGGATTCTTTTCGACGTAACCGATCTAGTCTGACTTAGATGATCTGATGGCATGCCCCTGGCGTCAGTGAGCATTCCTGTTGTTTGTGGCTGTGGCGGCCCTGTCTTTCTTTCATTGAATCCATTTTGAAACATAGCTACTGCTGAAGTTTGTTTTTGGAGAACAAAGTAACGGATACAACAAAAGCACGAGTGGAGAATTTCGTAAGAGCATAGAAAATAAATGCATCATCGTACATGAGTTCAGATGAAAAGCAAGATCAACAGATACTGTATATGAAACACGGAACCGTTCGGCGCGTGGCAGCCCGAAGATGATAGACAAACTGCCGGCCGGAAACAGACAAGGAATCCATGCCCCAAGACATTCCTTGGTTTGAAACTCAAAAATGATTTTTTTTTTGCTGAAATTATCATTGTCGCGAAGTGATTCGCCTCTTCTTGGCGACGAAAGAACTTGTCGTAATATCAGCCCACGCTCCGATTCCACAGAGTCCTTGATCATCTTGGACAAAGGTGTAGCTGTAGCTGAATAGGCTATCGCTACCGACGGACATCTCAGAAGCACGGTCGCGCACCACGTGCGAGCCGAGACCGGCAAGCGAGCCTGAAGGCCGGGTATCCTGGAGTTCCAGACGGAGCAGCTCGGACGCCGTGAGGTCGGCGACGGAGGCGGACAGGGAGGCCAGAGCGGGGCATGTGGTTTCGGAGGCGGCGGATGATGTGCCAACAGTGGTCCAGCCGCTCATCGAGAAGTCGTCGGCTTCAGAAGGGGATGATCTGATTGCCGTGGTGCGCTCCAGAACCATGGATGTAGACATGTCCATGGTGGGAGGAAAAGGGTGTTGATAATCATCCATGTCCATGACTTGGCCGTAAAAGTCGAAGATGGAAGAACCGCGGTCTTCAAGAAGTATGGACGACGAGAGGGACATGGAAGAATCCGAGTTGCTTTCTTGCTTATCGGAAAGAGTCATGCTGGCCATGTTGATGAGCCCAAGAATCTCGTTGAGGGATGTGCAATGCGTAAGAACCTCTCTCAGGTATACGTCAGATGTGGTGTAAGGTTGCCCCAAATCAAGCGACAAGATAGACACCGTGATACTCAGTAATTCTTAGCTATGTTAGCGTATTCGCCCAAGGCGAAGTGCCGGGCAGCACGAGCGTTGACTGTATTTCGATGACTTGGTTGTCTCGCTATGAAATATTCTAGAAACAAGATACCTACTGACGCGAGGAGGTGGATGAGGCCAGAGCTTTTGAACTCAGGAACCCCTTAGCGCAACACCATAAACCATTGACTGCATAAGCCTATGATCCAGCCCTTTCCATTCGTCAATCGTGCCGAACGCCATGAATGATGCGTTGGCAGTACCCCTTGCTTGGTGCACATCTGACGCGGTCTCGATCAGACAGCCTCAAGACTACGGTACGCGGGGAACAAGTGTTATTCGCATAGTGGCATACACTAAAATCCATGTATCTTTGGTATCGTCATCTCTTGAAGGTGGTGTCATTGCTGCATGGCAGAGCCTCCTCTAACCCCTTTTGCATTAGACATGAACTACTGGTTACCTATCAAAGTCGACCGCCTCATTCTCTTTTGACGCCCTGCTAGAGAGGAGGTCTATTCTGGGGAAAGAGGAATTTGCTCTTTTCATATCTGACCCTATGACCATGCAGAGATATATCTAGAGCCCAGTGTAGCTGGCATTGGCACAGGTTCTACTCCGATTATGCTAATAATTAAACTACAGCTGTTTTTTTGAGTCCTCCAAGTCTCTCTTGTTTAACTGGTAACTGATGCATTGGTCTCATCAAAGTCTGGGGATGATTCTTGTTCTCCCTGGCATGACTGTATCAGATGATTGGCTGACAAAGAGAATGTCGTTGGAGGCTCTTGAAAGCTCATTTTAAACTACAAGTCACTCTCTGGCTCTCTCTCACATATAAGACTTCCTGCGACTTCGCTCTGTTCCTGTTTCGAGTTTCTGGAGGCAGGTGGCTCTTCGTTGGTGGCATCAAGCCCACAGATTAAAAGCATCAGTGTCTCTGAACTGTATAGAATAAGTCTGAGACTCGGTATCCCGCCATGCGTAACAGTTTGGATATTGTAAATAATGATAGACCTCTAATAGACTCAGGTCTGAGAGTCTGAGCCACTGGATTGACTAAAGTGTCTAGCCAACTCTGCGGCAATAGTAACCCCTAATGTTCATATTCGTGTTCAGAAAATCGTCTTTTCATTGTATTTCGTTGGTTCTATAAAGGGAGACTGCCTGGACGTAGACTTGCGCCCACTTCTGCATACTGACGATGTCTAAGAGAGTTGCTTTGCAGCCACGAAATTGGGTTGCATCCTGCCAATTGCGAGTTCTATATATTAATTCGCTTTGATCGCTAAAGACCAACTTGTATGACTTGAGTGATCGTGCGGCACGGTTTTTGTGACTGCTTCCTGCTGATGCTTATCTTGAAGCCTGTCGAATATGGAGTAATTGAGCGAATGCGGGATATGACATGAAGAAAGATGAAAATTGATATAATAGGTAAAAACAAGACAGTTCTTAGACACGGCAAGCTCCTCTCGTGAGTAAGAACGCAGGTAATGATACCTAAGTCGGTAGATATGCTTCCGTGCTAAGGCAAATATCCCTTTGCTGTTTGTGAACGGCATCAATAATAAGGGCTAGTATTTACACATGATACCGATGTCCCAACAACTTTGGATGAAGTATTCAAGTCGCGCTAATGTCTGTAACGGCTGAGCCAAACTGACCATTACGCTCTCTTCTCTCAGCCTCCAGTGTAGCGGCCATGCTCCCCTTTCGTCGTAAACCGGGGGCTTTAAACTTCCTGACCACCTGATATGACCTGTCGAGCTCATTCTCGACAGCACATCTAATTCTTAGGGCGGCTACAGCAGGCCACACGCTCCTCTCGCCTCTGAGAACCCAGTAGTTGAGGGTCTCTCGTGTCGGAGTTTCTAGCAATCGCACAAAGTCCCCTGCTGTCACTTCCGGCACGAGAACCATGGAAGCAGCCGGGACTTGTTCATCAACCAGGAAGCGACGGATACCGGTTGGCAGGAGATTTAGTGTGTCCAGCTGGCTGAGGCGGTGCCTTATCTCCAACCCAACCATGCGTATGAGAAAGGCAGATATCTGTGTTGTCTTGCTCCGTGACTCTACTAAAGATGGACCATGCATATCAGACTGAATAAAGGGAATGAGATATGGTCGAGCTTGGCTGACAATGAAATGATTGACGTTGAATAACTCAGCAATGCGTCGTAAAGGCGAGTCTCGATCGGAGTAGGATGTATGAGTCCAATGTCGAAAGTCAATTGTGTTAGCTGGTGCCCAAGGTACAATGTTGCCGTGGGCGTCCTTGCAGAGCATAGTCGTCTTGCGGTGGCCATACAGAGAAGGCGACGAGGCATTCGATGCTACAGCAGCGGTCCAGATCAACTAAGACGAGTCAGCAAGTTTCGTGAATAGTCAATGTTCCAAGAACATACCACATTAGGCGCAGTCAGATAGTTGAGGAGCGTCGGTACACCCCCCCTGCCCTCCGTCGCAACAGTTATGTTTAGCACCCTCTTGCTCCGGTTATAGGCCTCCTCGAAAGTCAAATCGCCAACATTGGCCCTCACACACTCCTCCAAAACAGTCACGTCAAGAAAGTACCCCTCTTTGGAGAAACGCCTAATCCTCCGCAACAGAGTTTCCCACCGTGACCTGAAGGCCTGAGCCGTTGAAGTTTCCCCATTCTCATGACCATTCTTGGACGCAAATGCCGAGAGATCGATACCGTCGCCACTCAAAACAGCCGGTAGCTCATCTTCTGTATGAATAGCGACCAGAGCCGCGATCAAGGCGCCTGTAGCCGTTCCCGTGATGATGCGCGGAAGCAAACCCCGCAGAAAGAGAGCCTTCACAACGCCCAAATGGCACATGCCAAATATGGCACCACCTTGAAGGACGAGTGTACTCCTCCCAAAAGCCTGTCTTGTATCATGGATACAGTCCAATTTCATTTGCGTCGTCAACGATGGCCCTGTGCCATGTATAGCCGATGGAGTTGTAGGCAGGGCTCGAATATCTTCCACTGCCTCGGCAATTTGTGTGATGTACTCTTCTATAAGATACTTGGTTCCGGCAAATGATCGATTGTAGAGTTTGGGTGAGGTGATGTTCCCGAGGTTTCGAACAAGGCCGGATCTTAACAGGTTGACGAGCTGCTGAAAGTTTCCATCTTCCCGCGCGGTCGCGAGAGAGTCTAGGCGTTCTGCAATGAGTCTCCAGTCGTAATACTTGGAAGCTGGATTGTTCCTCCTGCGAACTTGTTAGCATAACGCATCTGAGTAAACATGCCATTTTGTAAGCAGACTTGCCATAGATCAAGGCCCAAGAGGTTATCCAGGTGTAGCGCGGCCTCCTCCCAGTCCTCAAAGGCCTCGGCGGTTCTCAATAGATCCAGCCATAGCTCAACGGGGCTTTTGCGCGCGTACCAGCTCCGCAGCTTCTGCAACGACATGGTTAGGAACGACAACGTCGCGTATCACGGATAGGAGGAACAGAGAGTTTACCCTCTGCCAGAAGCTGGCCACATCCACGACGACACCCCATACGGTGATTACCACCCCCATTGCGCGTTACCGAGGGCCGATCACAAGCACAAGCACCATTTGCGAAGTGTCGTGTTTTGCGAGCGTTTAGCGACGAGATCACACGCACCCAGTGTACTTTGGGACTATGTCATAAACGCTAGATACCGCACGCAGAACCGCTGAGGGGGGCTTCTTAGGGTGTTAGGTTCGTCTATCAGAGAATCAAGATATTATTTTATAGGATATGTAAGATAGGTTGGTGTTGTTGAGATTCGTAGAGCTCCCCGCAGCTGTTCAACAAAGTACCTCCTTGAGCAAGGTAGGTAAGGTAATGCTTGACGCTAAATCGGCATGTGATTGCCAATGAGATCACCAGTTGTTGAGACATGGAATCTCGGAGATTGAGCCACACTCACATGCACATATATGGCTAGTATTCACCATCAGTGTCGCATGGCCGATTTTTTTTTGTGATCAAGTGCAGTGGTTTATTTATTATGTTGCGGCTTATTGTATTGGCGAAGGGTTCACACAAGGGATCCAGCAAAGATGTACTCCGTAACTTTGCTGTTATTGCCCCAAAAGTCTAAAATATAATACAAAAACCACCATGTATGTCTGCGATACTCTGTCTTGGAGACAGTTTGATATAATCATATTATGCAGCAATGACCTCCTTTCCTCACCATGCAAATACCCATCCCATTGTCTCTGAAACTCCAAAGATGTCCGTTTTAGTCGTCATCATCATCGATGACATTTCTCCGGCGGGATCTTCCTGCCACTTGTTCGACTTCGCTGAGATCATCTTCGTCCTCACTGCGATCCCTTGTCCTCTGACGTTTGGAGCGAGGCTTCTCCTCTTCGTCGTCATCTGGGAAATCATCTTCGTCGTCATCATCGCCTCCGCTTTCCACTTCTTCGTCGTCACTATTGACGATGAAGCCATCGTCGAGGGAGTAGCCTTCATGCCGGCCAACAGCATGCTCAAGCTCCTCGTCTGATTCCTCATCTCTTCGCCTTCTAGGCTTGCCCGAACCAGGTGCGCCGCGCTTGCGAGAGCCTCCCGCGCCTCGGCGCCCACCTTCAAGGTCCCCAATAGACAGTCCTCCTCGTGATCGGCCATACCCACCATCCATCTTGGCAGCAGCATTCTCGCGTCGCCTCTGGGCCTTCATTCTTTCCTTCTCAGCCAATTCGGCCTGCTTCTTCTGGAGTTCGGGGTCGACAGTGGTTTGGATGATCATGTCAGTTGCATTTGCAGGCTTACTGGCAACAGCCATCCTCTCAGCTAGGAGAGTCAGGGCGTCGTCTCCAACAGCTTTGTTGGGTCGAACATTGTATTGCTCTGTGATATGCCCAACCGTCATGAGGATGTTGCTGTGCAACTCGGCGGCAGCAGCGTAGTAGTGACCATCGTTGACCTCGTTGTAGGGCTTGTCTGGTGGTGGGGCGAGCGCCTTTCTCTGAATCTCATAGTGCTCTCCGCCAACGGAGATGGTCACTGATCCGTCACTCCAGTGAAAGATGTTTGTGTTACTCTTGAATTCGCCGGTGCTGTGATCTTTTCGTACTCGAGCGACATGCTTAGGATGTTCGGCTTTAGCATTTGCCAGGTCGAATTCTGTCGGTTCAAACGTCTCAGGATCGTACACTTCAGGCATTATCTTCATGAACTTGGGGATCCGTAGAATTCGAAGCTATATCGTCAAAGTCAGCGCCAAGGGGCTTCTGCAGAGCAAGTAAATATGCATACCGCGCCATCTTTAGGCTTCGGAATTCGATGTCGATAGGTTTCGACGTTTTGGATAGCTCGTTCTTTTGTCTGGACTTGAGCCTGGTCGTCGTCATCGTTGCGATACCGCGCGTAGCTGTCCCCTTCTGGATCTGAAGCAAGTTCATCATCCTCATGGACAGGCTCCTTGGTAGGTACAACATCATCGTCACCATCATCACCGAAGAGATCGTCGCCGCCCTCATCGACTGAGTCAATTGGGTCTTCTATGTCCGACATGTTGTGGGCTCTTTGTGGTGACGGAGGGTGAATTAAAACAACGGAAAGGAACAGTGAAAGAAGCGGTTGGTTTGCGCGCAAAGTGAGCTTGCAGTCGCGCCTTACTTTCAGTGACCGTGGATCCGTTTAGCTGATTGTGGCTCTAGGCCTGAGGTTGGCAGGTAGGTGCACCAGCCACTGCAATATCCGTTTTGTCGATATTCACAGCCACAATCTGTGCCACACATAAACAGATGGCAACCTCAAGTTCCTCTGCCTCAAGTAAGTGGGGACGAGAACGAAGGAACAAGTGTGCTGCAGCGTCAGGAGGTTTGAGAAAAAAGTGGCGAAGAAGTGGCAGGAGTGTCAAGATGCTCCCCTTCGAATGCTCTGAAACAGGCATGGCACGCTTCAGGTGACAAACAGAGCCAGTCGCATCAGACGAGTAGGGAGGCTTCTGGAGACGGGATGCGATGCGATGCACTAGCGTGAGGCCCCGTTGTGGCGCTCATCTGCTAAAGTTATGGGGTACTTAGCCGCTATTCATCAACCTGGAAGCCCAAGCCCCGACACCGACACCTCAAAAACCCCCTTTCTCGAACAGACTCCAGCTGCTGATATCGGATTTGATCTGATATTGATCCTGACAACAACACGCCGTCTCAGTCAGGCGGAAGACAATACCAACGACCGCTCAAGTCACCGAACATACCGTAATAACGACTCGAGCGCGTTCTCCTTCAATTTGGGAAGCCCTCGTGGAATCCTTCTCAGGCGCCTTTGCTCACGATTTCACCCCGCCTTTCTGTCAACCATGTCGAACCTCTTTTCTGGCATGTGAGTATATCTTTTTATTCTTCAGTATCATCTCAATTTGTCTTTGCTCGTCATTGGCTCTTCATTGTCAGCATGGCTTCTGTGTGGCTTGTCTCCCGGTTCTGCCACTGTTCTTGTCATGCCTTCATCATGAATCCTAGAAGAACCGCCGCCTCTTGTAGAGGTAAAATATCTATATCCACCAGCCACGACCCTCTACTCCTATGCGAGTGCAACATTGCAAATTCTTCATTTCGGATACACTCGAACCTGGAGCCAATACCCTTGCGCACTCCTTGTCGCAGTGCAGGACAACTACCGAGAGACTGAGGGTCATCTGTACACAATCAGACTCTCACCATGTGGCCCCCTGGTACACTACCTAGTACCTCGTCCAAGACATGCCCCAAAGGTTCATGAGCTGGAAACATTCATTTTCGAGCCTCTGAAGACGTTACTTTAGGATTCCTTAGGAGAAACTGATCACTCTTGAAATCCTCGTCATGATGGGCATTCTCTGGTAGTGCCTCAGGTATTGGACATCATGGATAGTTCCTCAGTCATATGTCATCCCTACCTACTACCTTTCCTATCATCGTTCCTCTCCCTTGCAAGGGCGCCACGCATGGCGCTTTTCTGCGGCTGCCATGGGCGGACCTGCCAGTGTTTCAACTATCTGTGCCTTTTCAAGCATAGTGTGCTGTCACATCGATGGATAGGTGCTCTCCTACCTACCTAAGGTACCTGTGCCTGTGCTGACTTGAAGTGACTTTTTTGTTCCTTCCTCACCTTGGTCTTATTTCGATAACATTCATTTCATTACGCTTGCTAACATAACATCACCAGTAACGCTCGATTCCGAGGTGGCTCAGCTAAGCCTTCTTCTGGCCCTCAAAAGAGCCCAACTGGTTCTACTGCCAGTCAGCCTCCCCCACCAGAGCTGCCTACTCAAGGGAGCCAATCTTCCTCAGCTAGTTTAGCTCCCAAGGTCCCCCCTCTGCCTAACTCTCCTTCACTCGCCCAGACCATTGGCATGGATGACTCTAGCGGCGTCATGAGCGGCGACGAACTGATTTCTTCCTATCATCTTCCTCGACCTCTCCCTCTGTGGCTCAATGCCCAATATGCTAAGCACATAGTAAAGGGTAATTTCATGACACTGAGCGCCCGACCCAAGACGGTCGAGCAAGGCGAGTGGATTGCACACCAGGGTAAGAATGAAACTTTGATATCACAATGAGTTCTTACAGGTGCTAACGCCGTTCAGTTGTTGAGCATTACCGCAACCTGTGGAACTTTGTTAGAGTTCTCCACGAAAAGGAGGATGATGGTACATCCATCTGCAACTCTACCAGCTGCCCACGCATGTCTGCTGGAGCGTGAGTGATCAACACTCTTATCGGACCATACATTCACTCACGCTCGCTAGTAACCACTCCTTTACTTGGCTCAACCGTAACAGGGAGCCCGTTGAGCTTCCCGCCTATGAGTACATGACTCTCATGCAGCGATGGATTTCTGGTAAAATCGACGACACCAACATCTTCCCAACTGACCCTTCTGGTGTCTCATACGCCCACAACCCCTCCATCACCACCACACCTTTGTCCCAACTCTCAAACCCCGGCGAGCCCGAGTACATCGGAAAGCGATCAGGCTTCCCTGACAAGTTCGTCGATATCTGCCAGATGATTTTCCGACAAATGTTCCGAGTCTATGCTCATCTCTACTGGGCTCATTTCACCGAGCCATTTTACCATCTCAACCTAGAGAAGCAGCTCAACAGTTGTTTCTCACACTTTGTCCTGACAGCTACGGCTCTGGATATGCTCAAGCCCGCTGAGCTGGAGCCCATGCAGCCTCTGATCGATCTTTGGGCTGCCAACGGAACCTTTCCTCCCGAGTCCAAGGCATATGAGTATGCTAACATCCGTGCCGGCGAGCGTCTTCTGCAGCTTTCCAATGTCCCCCAATAAGCATGGACTAGTGCCGGTGTAGCGTAACACGAAAGGCGGAGAAGATGGGGTATCGATCCTGTGGATCGACTCCCATGTACACAATCTGGAGGGCCTGTATCCAGCCTGGAGTCGGAAGGTTGATAAACCAGGCAGGTTAAATGGGACCTCATGATAAAGCATATTCTTGCAGTAGCAAAAGGGCTGCAGACTGGAGTTCGGGGGCCACGACTTAGTGCTTCGAGGGGAGCTTGACTATGAAAGGGACACACGGCTGCTGGTAGACATACGAACTAGGAACTTTGACGTATCGATGTGAGACTTGTTTCTAGGTCCCCAAACACAAATAGATTTCGAAAATTGAAGCAACGTAGTGTAGAAAACCACGAAAGTGACCCATTCTGTCAAATGATAGATTCCTGCTCTCAGATTACTCGATCCATATCCGGGCTAATCGATATCTCGTTCCGTCATGTATTTCAGTCATTATTCGATCCCTTTGTCGCACTGCGCGCTTACCTCGCTGATTTTGTATTCCACAATGACTGGTCGATCTTCCTCGATAACGAATCTGCCCGAGCCAACATACAACTTGTCCTGCAGAAGTTTCAACCCGGGAGCGTCAGTCTCGAACCTAATCTGCACAACTGACATCGTCAGTATCAAGTCCAGAATTGTCCCACAACAGCTCAAAACAATGTGGACAGGGTGGCAGCTCAGCGTGAGGTCGACAACCAGGTCATGGAATCTGGTAACTCACATGCATTTCCAAAGCCAGTCGTCGTGGCATTCGTATCTCCTCGAATCACTTTCCCCTCATCTCCCGCCATGTTGACGACACCATTGTAGCTAAAACGCAACAGGGCGCCAGAAGTATCACGCGCAACACTTGTTACTTCAAGCTTGACCCACTGACCATCAGGATCACGCCGAATGAAGTCGCTACCATGGATGAACGTCGCCTCTAGAGGAGGCTCATATCCCGGCTCAGAGACGAGGGTACCCGCCTTGGGGAGAAAGGGGATGTTGAGGAGGTTAGAGGTGATGACAAGAGGATCATTTATGGCGATCTATCATTCAAAGAATTAGCGATACGTGAATCCATTCCGAATGGGAGCAAATCGCTGGGCAGAGAAGCACGGTGCGTGTAGGGTTTGAAGGCATAGGCTTTAGGCCGGAGACAAAGCCACAGTGGTAGATATAAAAGGCGAAGAAAACTACAGTCCCAACATACTTGAGCTGTGAAGGCAGGAATGAGTGTAGGGAAGTTCGTCAACTTCATGTCGAAAGATGTTCGACTGAATATCGAGTCTCATTCTTGTTCTAAAAAAAAAAGCAAGCTAAGCAGCTGCTAATAGGCTTTTCTATCTCACTGCTTCGGATCCAGTCTTGAAAACAAGAATGGGCGAAGATGCATACGGCATAGTGTATTGAGCAAATGTATCCCCATCTCGTATTATATCTGCATTCTCCGAGACCACAACAGAGGAGTTTGCACGCAACGGCGATACACTGGGCGAAGTGTGTGCGAGCATCGACATCTGAATCATGACACACATTGTGCTATTGTTGCCCTTGTGATAGGAGCATCTACCGAAGCGGATTTGCTAATCAATTACGAGATCTCTTGTTGTGTGACTGGTGGACAGAGCTGATATGGGTGCCCACAAGGGGCGACGATTTCGAGTGACGCAGGCCGTCCCAGACTGTGGAGGTCCTTGGGGGACCAAGGCACAGAGATCTGATGATAGGGGTACATATATGAACTGGGAGCCATTTTCTTGAGAGGCAGAGATACATAAACCCGTTCTCAATAGTTTAAGAACAGGACCTATCGCCCATGACGAAGCACAAGACCCTGTGGTATCAAAAGCGATTCGTGGGGACGAAACTGATGACATGGCGCAGAACGCCCGCAGATAATTTGGCTGACAATAATTTGAAAAGCCACCAACAAGGGTGATGTGTGTCCAAGGCTCCAGTTGCTAGTGTAACGACGTTCACTACACAATGACACCGCGAGCCAATCTGTTAGGTACGGTCAGGCTGCTTTCACAATGCACTCGCCAGAACCTAACATCAGACAGGTTCAGCTGAGGACCGAACTATCGATGTGATTCCGGTTCATGATGGCGGCGTGGTGCTGTGTTTGTGCATCGGATATCTACACCAGGAGTGCTCGATACCGCCAGCCTGAATGCATCTCCGCCAACTCCTCTTAGCCATATGTACCACCAGCTTCGTATGAAAAAGAAGATCGAGATGTATTACCCGCCAGTTATGTTGAGCGGAGCATTACGAAGGCTATCAGTGTATTTGAAGTCCTGGTGGCGGAGTCCGTTTATGCATTCTGGAACCGATGTCCCTTTTGCCCGGATACTCGGTGTTGTTTATTGATTTCCATAACCGCGCATTCCAGACTGCATATATGGTCATAAGGCAAGATACTGTCGTAAAGAGCTGTTGGATATTGGGCCTGTCATCTGTTTCAACCCGTTATGGCCCGGCTGGCCCGGGTACCCCCCGCTTCCTTCTGTCAAAACCTTGTAGGCCCAGCCTTTTGTCTAAGCCACTTGTTTCAGAAACACATCCGCTCGTGAGATCAAGTGGCTGACAGGTCCTTTCTCAGCTGACAGGGCCGTGTCCCAGTTGCGGCAAAGGGCACAAGGTTTCTCTCTATAATATTCACCGTTGGACCTTCTCTAGATACGAAGAAACAATTGTCCCATTGCGGATCATCGTCGTCGTATCTGGAGCCAAGGTCAGGTATGCTTACGCTCAAGTCCTGGAATTTATTTGTCTTCATGCGCTTGACGATGTTCCAGGTGTGACATCTTCGTTAGTTGACCAGGCAGAATGTCCGACGTGATGTTCGTGATGCTACCCAGAAGGCGCAGCTATCCAGTACTCTTGATGATACTTGATAACTCCTAACAGCGGTGGTGATCCACTAGCCGGCCCTAGTGTCAGACGTTAAAAGTAGTCGACAATCGCTATATAAGCTGTGTGACTTTATCTAAAACAACAAATGGATGATATCATGGATCGCAGTTTTACGAACTTGACTTCCATGCTTGAATAATGCATACTGCTGTGTTTGAGAAGTAAGGTTCCATAGATAGCTTGGAGACCAGTTGCTATCAATGCCTTCACTTCAAAGTATTCGGTATGTTGATATGCAAATGACACCCCAGCTTCGCAAAATACACTTGATTGGGGTCCAAATTGCACTTGCAAAACAAGACTAGTCCATATAAAGACAACTCGGTCTGTTTCGTCCTCCAGAAGGCAACGCGAGATTTCCTTGTTCCAAGATGTTGTGAGCGTCATCGCAGCTTGTCGGCTGCGACATACCTGTCCCACGTTAACATTTCTGGGTTACCAAGTTGTATTGTCGGCGAATCTTCATCTTGGAATGCCGCATGTGCTAACTTTTAATCCCTTGCGTGAGATTGTGGTGTGGACAATTTCATCATGTTGATGCCCGTGAGTGTTTCAGATATCGAAAACTAAGGCGCGGAGGTTACAGACACAGGGCACCTCTGCCTCCGGGATTCCCAGCCGCAGCCTCGTGATATGACATGATACTTGTCGAGGCTGACGCTGTCAAGAGCCTAGAAATCCTTGCTCAGAAGCAGCAAAATCCAGAACGGTGGATCGTTATGCTGGAAACTTCTTCGCATACGATAAACGTGGACCCAAACTCGGACAGGGATCCAGACCGCATGTTCGGGAGATACCCTACGCCACTTAATAAATGACAGAGAGGTAACCAGTTAGTGTTCCAAGCTCTTCTGCTGCGTGGGTGGAATACCGGTAGTCAATCCAGATATGATTCTTTGAGTGTGCAAAATGACTCTAGGCCGCCGTAGTAAAGTTATCGGCGCAACCGGGCTACTCTCGGTCAGAATGAGCCCTGGATGATGATATGTGAAGGTGGAACGGATGGAGACACAAAGGACAATGCGATATCAAAGATTGGAGTCTAGCACTAGCAAGACCTGCGCTGTTGTTCCTGTTCTAGGAAGAGTGTCATATGGAAGGCTGCGTCACGAATAATATCCAGGATATCCCCCGGTTATCTTTCATGCCGGACATAGAATGAATATGATCCAGTACTGGAATCAATGTTGCGTTAGATCAGGGGAACCGAAAAGCATGTGCCTCTGAAACCGAAATCTGAATTAGAGAGGTTCTGCGTTGTCGTGGGGGCTAGAGTGAGTGTCCGAAAACCGCAGCCTCTCTTCGAGTCATAATGGCGGTATCCCTATGCTCACCAATGGGATATGCTGAGGCAGTTGGGCAACGACTTTGGGCGGCCTTCATATCGGATTCACATCGGCATTGGTGAGCAATGCCGCTGATGCGGCGATGAGGAGGCCATTCAGAGTCGTAGCAGGCCCTGTCTCATTGAACCCGTTTGTCTCGAAAGGTGATGAGGCTCTCGATATGACCAAAACGTACATCTCGGTAGCCATGCATGGGGTTCAAAGTTCTGAATTGTCAAGGATACGATGCATAGCCCACTTGGGTCATTGATGGCCAGAACTGGCTAAACTGCATGCATGAAGCGCAAGCCTGATTGCCTGGACAAGCAGTTTAGGAATGGAGCAGGCCGAGCATGTCTGCCTTCTGGGCGAATGAAGCACCAAAACCGCTCGCCCTATTTAAATGATTGGGTGTCGTGACAGATTGGGCAGTTTTGAATAGCGCTGGCCGTTTACCCAACTTGACCCTCCCGGAACAAAATCCGGAAATCCATGGTAGCAGCAAAAATGCTCGCACACTTGATCACCAAGCGATAAGATTGTACTTGGACAAGCAGATGGGACTTGAAATGACATTTACATGTCTCATCAGCATAAAACACAAGCCTGTGTTCACAATGTATTCATCGAGATTCGGGAAGCATTCCCAGCTGGAAATTCTTTCGTTTTAGGGTCCAGTGTGTGATGTGATATTTTCCGTTACGAGAGAAGGGTCCTCGGATTTGAAGCATGGACCCAGGCGCACACCAAGCACGAGGAGTTTGGACCATAGATCAGTCGAAGCCACGACGCTAGACCATCTGGTATCTGTCAAAGAGCAAGTCAGCAGGGTATGAGAAAGCAAGGTGCCTAACATTTTCCTGGTCGGCTAGGGAGAGGACGCGCACGCGTCACACACCGACAAAACAAAGTGCTCAAAAGAGAAGCACCACGAGCGGCCCATTATGCGACCGCGAAGCACAGTGGATCCATGATATCAGGCGTATGAGCCCAATGGTTAGAATTGGGGTTGTAGAGGGCGTGCAGTAGGAGCGTGTGGGAGCTGAGTCGCAGCCGTCTTCCCCAGCCACCCACAGTGACGGAAGCATCGAAGTCTCAGTGCATGATCAAGAGAAGCATATCTTGGCTGATGAGCTATTGGAGATTCCGCAGGTGAATCGGACGACAACAGAGGCTTGAGGCGTGATGTCGATGGTGTTCTTGCAGTCAAGAACGGGATTTGTGGTGATTGTGTGGGATGGTCTGCAAAACGGCACTCATTGGGACTTCAAGTTCCGAGAACTGGTGTCTCAAAGGCAAAAATAGGTAGGCACCTTATCTTGGGAGGATGATGGAAAACTCCTGCCTGCCTGGGGCATCTATTATTCAGAGCTGTCTCGTGATCCTCGGCTCGGTTTCTTCATTGGAAAGGCGCTGTGCCGAGACGTGCTCTATTACCGCGTGTTGCTACTTCCGGTTGTCGAGAATAACTCAGGTAGGGGTTAGTCAGAATGGTTTCCCTGAAAATTGACGATTTTCACAGAGTGGACAAACACACGCCAGGATGAAGCCAGTTGAGATATCCAGTGTGAGGCGACTCCATTCTGCCATGGCGTGTAGTTTACCACAATTTTAGGACGGCTCAGTGTTCCTCGCTAGAACTAAAAAAGAATAGAGTATCCGCAGTCCCTGAAGACGGGGCCGAAGACGCGGTGTCGGACGCGCTGCTCGCGTTTCATATTGTGTTGTCTCCTCTAGTTGCCTTGTGAAATAAAGACTGTCGCGAGCTATTCGTTGAAGACGAACAGGCCATGGGCAGCTGTCCATGGCCTTCCAATCCCATCAGCCACCGGTACTTGGGAGGGTACGTCGACATGTTCTTACCCCACGGCCCAGTAGACTGGTCAATAGGAAGGCAGCCATTAGTGTTAGTGGCTCTCGGCTGATGCAGAAATAAAGCCCAAAGCTCTGGCACTAGCTTCCGTTTTGGTGCCCAACGTCTTGGAATTTTCCATTGTTAGGTTTGCTGGGCTTTTGTAAACAACCTAAGTGGCCGGGCCGGCCCAGCAGCGCCCGAAGCTAGACCCAATGAGACATTTTGGAGTCGAGCTTAGAAGTCGACGCTCCTAATGAGAGGTTATGATGTCGCAGGTCTGAGTAAGAGTTTCTTACCGTCTTGAAATACGGTACGATGCTCCCTTGTTGGAGGTGCCGATATTAGCCTGGGGAGTATCAAATTTAGCACATGGCTTCCCGCCATTAGTCCCAGTCCTATCCGCTGCTTGTCTACAGGGTTGGGATCGCTTTACAGACTCCCTGGCATAATGGCTTTATTGCTTTTTCCTTCAGCGGTTCGAAAGCATGTTGTTCTCTGTGTTCCTTTACTGCTTATTATCGCTCCCGGCAGTACATAAACATATTCCCCCATGTTTGTTAATCCTTGTAAGATCATAGTCAGCCTTCAGCCATGACACCACTCAGGTGTAGCTACTGGCTCTCAAGAAGCGTGGGGTTGCTGGGATGGTGGCAAGGTTTCCAGTCTAGACATTTCGAAGAACAAGAAGATCACAAAGCATGCATAGAAAGCCCGAGACGATGGCCTCATCACTCGCGAGAATCGCTCACGACATGAATTGGTAGCGGCCCAAGGGGAAACAGGGCCAAGGCTGGTGTACTGTATGTTACAAAACAGAGCAGCGGTCAAGTGACGACGGCCCATTTCTGAAGCTAATAGCGACATACGCCGCTGCTAATTGTTCACACGGGCTCCATGGCTGACAAGTAAGAACGAATAGCATTCATGGTAATCCTCCTCTTGGGCCAGGCTTGGATGACACATGAGGAAAATCCCCTGCCTGGTGTGCTAAACTAAGCTCATTTCGTATTGAGAAACGGGAAGTTGGTTCACATCTAGAGATCTGATTGACATCGTGGTGTAGTTGTCACAATCTCTCCCCTTTGCGGAGTTCTGTCCTCCATTCGCATACTGTTACGTATCGTTGGTTTCCACCGCAACAATAATTGTTAATGGAGTCGTTGTTACAGATTTGGCTGGGCACATCGAAACCCATCACCGCTACTATGACTGATAGCCGATGGCGGTGATATCGATGTTGGCAATGGAAGAGATCCGATAAGGGAAGAAACATCGGCATCACCAGTTCCCTACCTTTTAAGGTACCTTAGTCTATCGCGGCTTGGTCCCGTCTCATTTGGTCCTCTGGCTCTTGCCGATGAAAGCATCTTCAGCCTGGTTGGACCCCAAGTTTGCCTGGTCGATTGAGGCCCCCCAACCCTGACTTGCGCCTCCACACCCAGATAGATCGTCTGCTACGCTGAGTTCTTATTCCCATGTCATATTGGATACGGCTTAGACGGCTAAATCGACGAGACGCGTGCTTCTCAGGAAGCTCATTCACTGGCTCATGCGATCATTAATCCATACACTTTCTCTCTCTGATGGATCTGATTTCTCATTCTCCATCACCGTAGTCATGCTCCAGTAAAGCGCTTATGAGATCTGTTAGCCAAGGGAGCTATCTTATTATTCGAGCAGATCATTGAACCTAGACATCTCCAACTGTGCCGAGGAAGACGGGCCAATACAAGGCCCCGGTCTCTGATGGGTCATGCCCATCCATGATCCTCCGTCTCGCAGAGGTACCCTGCCAAACTCGACAAGACCTGTCCATGCCCTGCCATGACCGCGTTGCTTCAAGTCTGGCATCGCCGGCGTGGTCCAAGACGCGAATGGATGCTTGAGTGTCTGCTCCACAAGAGTAATTGCCGGCTACTTGCCCCGTCCAAGTACATAATCGAAGATTGTCCTCGCCTTGATCCCAAAGTAGAAGTCTGTTTTTCTTCATACATAACTACCTAGTAACTCACCATCTCTGCCCATCGTCCTATCTTGTTCATTAGGATTGCAGACTGCATCAAGGTCTCAATTGCACCATCCACCACACAAAGCTTTAGATATAGTGCACACATATTACCTCAAAACCGGCACCATCGAAATCAACCCTGGACATCATCAGCACCACAAAACGCCTAGCCCACACCATCCCAAAGTCTTAGGACATATTGTTGCACTTGGGAACGCGCCGGTCTCTCGCTGTTGTAAGTGCTCCTTATTTGGTCATTGTCTATTGCACAGTGCTAGGCTTCTGCACCGCATTATACTGCATTACAGATACCGAGAGCGTCTAGTCGCGCACTTGATTTACTGTTTCCTTTTGGCTTGTCATTGTTGGTTGTATTCTAGTGAATCGGCCATTACGCTTGTTGCCATTCCCGTCCTTTCCCGTCCTCGCCGTTCGATTGTCCGGCTTCCCACCCGCACATTCCATATCTATTATCCCATCTATCGCCAGCCTCTTTTTCACTTCCTTAGGTCCTAGATTCTTCGGAAATTCTTCCCATTTTCCTATCTTGGTACATACCAGGATTCCAAATTTCGTTTATCATTTTATCCCTGGAGGCCGATTTCGAGCCACTTGCGCACAAACAACACTCTACGGCAGAAGCTTCGTCTTTAATTTTTGCTGCGCCTGAGCTTCAGCGTTGCGAGAGAAAAGACAAGAGCTTCCAAGCCCACCTCATCCATTATCACCGGTTCCATTCAATTATCTTGGCCACGAACAGGAGTACCAAAGTACTCGAGAGGTACGAACCATCCCCCCGATTCTCCCGCCGAGCACTGAGTCACACTCTCTGTACCCTTTTCGCATCGGCCTAGCCTGGCACTTAACCCCACTCAAGTACGGAGGGTCGGGCTTTCTGGCTTCCTTCCAGGTTCTCAAAGCCCACCTCACCTCACCTTACACGCCCCTGCCCTGTCTTGCCATTCCATCCTTCCCTACAAGTGAGGTGAGCTGCTGGATGCTGGGTGGGTGAAAACTTGGCAGGCTGCCAAAAATACACACCCGTACCCGTTTCGTCCTTCACCGCTGCCCGCACTACGGTTCGGCCTTGCCCACCAAACATTGTTTGAGTCTCCCGCGCGCAAAGAAAAAAATGATGATACCTTGGGTACCTTACTCCAGTACTTTATTATTTCGCGCCCCTCCCTCAAATCCCAACCTCTTTTCGCTTCCCTTGTGCCTCTGTGCTCTTCACCTTGATATTGATATTGATATTGATTCTGAATCTGGGTCCCCTTCTTCAGATTCCACCCTTCCCTTCTTGGCTCCTCTTTCTCTTTACAGCCTTGCTTCCTTCTTCTACTGTTTCTTTTAAACTTCCCCACCCAACTCTGCTCTCTTACATATACCCACACAAAACCTCACTTAACACTCTCTCACTAAATCCCACATCACTACAATGACTTCAACATTTCAAATGCAACAACCCTTTTATCGTCCAGCCTCTCTAACCGTGGATACACAACACGCACAGAAGTACTTCGAAGACGAAGACAACAGTGTATTAGACGACAACATTCTTGAACACAACACAATCGATTCGGGCTTAGAACTATCGCCCCCCATGGCTGACAGTCGTCGAGAATCCTTTGCTGTCGGCCCTCCTCTCTTCTCACCAAAACAAGAGGACTGGCAATCCGTCGAAATGCAGTCGGTTTCCTCCAACAACCCTTTCTTTGATCAGCACAGCAACAACCCTTTTATGCGCCCTGATCACACTCAGAACAATGGCTTCGCTGCCACGGCCAACTGGTTCGGAAACACCTCCGGCACTTGCACTCCTCTGAACCCCTTTGATGGTGTTCCTGCTGAGTATGACGCCAACGTCTCCCTCTTCCACCGACCCATGGCCGGCCCAACACCCTTCACAAACCCTGGGAACATGTTCCCATCACTTCCCGTCGGCTCCCAGTCTATCCCCACATCTCCCCAGAAAGAGTGGATGACCCCTCCGCAGCCCATTAACAAGAACAAAATGCGCCCTAGCAGCCCCGGTCTCCGCTCTCACAACGAGATGCGCCGCGGCGATGGTATTCGGAAAAAGAATGCTCGCTTTGATATTCCAGCAGAGCGGAACCTCAGCAACATCGACCATCTTATTTCTCAGTCCACTGATGAACAAGAGATTAAGGAGCTCAAGCAGCAGAAGCGACTGCTCCGTAACCGACAAGCAGCGTAAGTTCCGTCCCGCTAAATAAACATAAGCGATTTTACTTTTCAAGATTCGATACTAACTATCGTCAGCCTTGACTCGAGACAACGCAAGAAGCAGCATACTGAGCGTCTAGAGGATGAGAAGAAGCAATATACCGCTCTCATGACTGATATGGAGGAAGAGCTGAAGATGCTTCATGCTAGGGTTGAACAACTGGCCCTCGAAAAGCAGGAATGCATCAAGTTCATCGAGACCCAGAGGCTGGACAAAGAGGAGATGATCCGTGTTCACACCAATGAGACTGGTGAACTGAGGAAGAAGATCAGTGTTCTCACCGACCATGTTCAGCGACTCGATAGCGCCGTTCCCGCCACCGGAGACAATGGCTTCTCAAACGGTTTCGATGCCATGGACGCTATGGACGGCCTGGGCATGCCTGGTGCATGGGATGCTTCGAACTTCCTTCACGATTACCCAGAGCCTGAAATCAAGCAGGAGATGGCTATTGTTCCCGCCAAGAAGAACGACAACCCCTTCACCGAGAGCGAGAAGCCTGCCGCGCAGGGTGGCCTCCTCTTCATGCTCTTCCTCGTCGGTGCCTTCGTCCTCTCGAGCCGCTCGACCCCTGCTATTCCTCGCGTTTCTGAGGATGTCAGGGCCGCCTCGGCCACCATTCTCGACAACGTTCTCAAGGATGCTGGGGTCAACTCTCAGTCGGCCAGCCTGCAAGCTGCCCCCCAACCATCTGGAGCTGCTAATTGGGGTAATACCATCTCCATGAACGACATGGCGATGGATGGCGTTGCACCTTCGATGCTTGGTGAGCTTGGTGACCAGCTGACTCAGCCGACTCAGGAGCAGACCAATGAGCAAATCTTCTCTCTATCGGCTGCTCAGTATAATGGTGTCAACTCCCAAGACTTCCTCCAGAACGCCCCCGAGAGATCATCACCCAGTCAAGGCCGTCGAAATCTAGCCGAAGCACTCGCGACGATGCGAATTCCAAACAAACAAAACGATGCAGCCGAAGTTTACACGCGCTCCCTTTTGTGGGACCAGATTCCCAACGATGTTGTGCGAAACTTCGCGAAAATGGTGTCAGAATGCAACAGCGCACAAAATGAGCAGCAATGCAACGAATTAAGGACATGAACGAAGATACGAATCAAGAATATAAAAAAAGTCACGATGACGAATTCACGGCTTAGCCTCGAACGGCTTTGAATTGCTCGTTCTCATTTTCCTCTATTTCCTTTCTCTTTTGTCACTTATTTTCCCTTGTAAGTCGGCTATTTTCCTTCCTCTTTACGGGGGATGAGCTGCCATATACTCGATGTCGCTCTCGCGCACTCCAGACATGTTGCTCACGCACCCAAATGGATGGTTTCTTGTCTTCCTTTTGTCGTTTCTTGTGGATTTCCTATTTCGGGGTCTTTCTGATTTCCTATGGATCGAGCAAGCGAGCGTGCATTGATTTGTTTTTTTGAGTGATTTTCCCAGCGTGGCATCGGTTTTCCTATCTCGAAATTGGATACCTCTCTTTTGGTAACGGCGAACGGGATGTGGTCGATGTGGACGGGTGTGAGTCAGATTGGGTGTCGACACTAGCGGCGAAACAGCAGCCAGCAGGAAGGAGCAGGCAGACTCTATGAGGGCCCAGTCCATGAAGAGTCTTGATACTATCGCGGTGCATGGAACGGATTTGTTGGCTAAGGATATGGATGGAGATGGAAATTGGCATACGTCTGAAGACGAGAATGACTGAAATGGTCAATGATGACGATGATACGAGCTCGTCGATGATCCATTTACTTGTTTGTTTGGAATTAGTTCGATTCTTTTAAACAACGTCCGGTTCCAGGTGATCCGGTCAGTTGTACAATATTTTATGGCATGGATAATTATCTTAAATTAGTTTTCACGCAGCGAGCATCAAACAAAGAATATCCATCTCAATATTTACATTCAGTATTTGTGACCATCATGATGCCGATGTTACCTCGTGAACAGTTATGTCATATCATCGGATATCTGCGTAGGCAGACTTTTATACACTTTGAACGGACTAGGTCCCAAAAGCGGAAGTAGAGCGGGTGTTAGTTTTGAAACAAGAATTGATAAAAGATACCAGGTGAGACATATGCTAGACCGGTCGATAATAGGCTAGAAGATGCAAGTGGTGGGTGTCAGCGCGAGAGGGTGGTTTGTCTGAGACAATGTCTTGCCAATGCGCGGCGCTGGGACGGCACGGGATGCGCACATCAGCTACATGAGCATGTACAAACAGTACTGACGAGTTGACTTGATTTGACGCCCAGATAAAAATAATACTCAGGCCTTCTAACGAGAGGCTAAGTGGTAGGCCTCATGTTCATGCTGATAATCTAAACAAAATATATATCGGATCACCGGTTCTGCGCCACTATGGCTTGCTCTTTCGTATGGGGAATCCTTGAAGTTGCATCTCGTCTGGGAGTTGCCGGGCGTGGCTACATTGCATGGCATTGCATTGCAGGGCGTTGAGCTGAATGGATAGCTTTAGCTGGGAGTCTTATGATTCTTTTCTTCGTCTCTCGACGCAAGGAACAAACGGGCTTGAATCACAAACCTATCTATCACTGGCCATGCTTGAGATAAAAATGCGACAGTCTTAGAGTCTGAGGAGACGAATGAACCAAGTTTAAACGCTGATACTTCAACTACTAATTCCAGGCAGCAATATAGCATTTTCAAATTCATTCACTATTGCTAAGCTCCCTTCTCAATATGATATCTCCGCCTGAAGATAGATGAGTTTACTTCGATCGCATAACAGGCCCGCTATAGCGATTAACCATGACGACCTCCGTGCACCACTGCACCCCTCGTCATGTAGGCCTCGACTGGGCCGCGTTAACAGGCCGCATGACTAAGACGTCCAATAATAATATGATGTCTTTTAGGCTATCGACGTTGGGCATCAATAATAAACGCCTTGTGGGATTGGTAGGGTTTTGTCACGAGGTCCCAAGTGAGAGAAGAGGGAACATCCATCGCGAGATGGTGACGATGGACGATATATGGCTGCGACACCACTGGTCTTAACCCTACCGATATGTAGAGAACCACTCAGGTAATGTGTTGCGATATGTACAACGAGACACAAGGTGGAAACACCCTGTACTCTATCTATGTACTTAAGAATAGTAAGACATCGAGACACGAGCACACACAAACCTCCACAGTCTTATCCACTCAACCGTATCTGGCAAGTATACATATATGTTGATGTGAGCAAGACATCCCTAAATCGGTTGCATCAATACGGGATAAAAATTTGGCTGGCACCCAAGGGGCGAATCAAAACTATGTGGCCGACTGTCCCATCAACTCCTCCTCCTTCTTCTCCTCTTTGATTGACTTATACGGCATATATGTCGCGGAGATGCACCTCTCAGTCACAGTGGCACATGGCTACAGTTGCACTACTTGCGGTTGCCCTCGCCCGGAGGGTCGTACTTTTCCTTCCAGATCCTAATGCAAGATGTTTGAATCAGCGGTTGTCCATCGAATCGCATGATGCATGATGGGGGATCAAGCCCAATCGATAGAACGCCCTCCGTGGCACCAAGTCCTGTGGCTCCCGAGCAAGGCGGAGTCGACGAGAGCCTATCGAAATACAGACCGCCACAATAACACTGGAAGACGATGTGCAGACGGAGATTCTGGCCTGTGGACTTACCAAGAGTTCCCTAGTGTCTTATTACCGGCCTTCTCAGCCAGTCGATAATACCGAGCTGCCGCGAACTGTACAGGATATCAGCCTCGTACGGTGAATCAAGCATCATTAAACGTATAGAAACGGTTAGAGTCGATTGAAGATTCTGACAGAATGAGTTGGGAGCCAGTGTCTTGACGAATCAAGTGACCTAGGCTCACCGAGAACATCTCTGCAGTCATGGCTTCTATACGACTCATGTACAGGGTGCTCTTGAACAGACCAGACAAGCAGTCATGAGTAGATGGCTTCTGGTGTAACATACCTTGTCTTTCTTACACCCGAAGCCTTCGACGTAGCACCAGGCAATCTCGTTCATGGCATCTATCAAATAGTGTCAGACCTTGTTCTCAGCTCGTGTATGTACGACTTACCAGTATCTCCTAGATTCGCCGCAGTCTCATAATACTGCGTTGAAGTCAATGGTCAGCAATTGATGTCACTCCCACGAGAATCAGAGTCAATGTACCTGCTTGGCGGCGTAGGCATCCTTTTCAATGCCCCAACCATGTCTGAAGCAGTTCGCCAGCTCGAAAATGGCGAGAACAAGCTCTCCCTTTGCAGCTCCACCCTTCTTCATGCCCGCCTGGAGAGCCATCTGCTCAATCGACGCAGAATTGGATGCTGCAGCTGAAAGATACTTGACGGCACCCTCTGGATCTGGAGCGCAACCCCATCCATGTCTGTACAACACGAGTCATGTTAGCGTTTGAGACATGTAAATCAACTTATTTCGATAGATCACAAGGTTGGTACAAGATTTCGGGTATCGCTCAACGTAAATATCAAGGTTTGAAGTCTCAACCATCTCCGGAGCTTCAAACTCTATCAAGCTTTACCTGAAGCGCTCTACCCGAGACATTGATATTCTATCCAGTGTTCTCACCTTAAAGCAAGGCCGTACAACACTTGGCTGAGCGGGTTGTTGGCACCTTGAGGGTCAGCCAGCCGCCCAAACATGCGTGTCGACAACTCCAGTTTCCCTTCTTCGTGGAGGCGAATGGCCTCTTGAATATCCTGATCAATCTGCTGCGACGAAACCGCACGCTCTTCGCCTCTACTGCTGTCCGAGGGCGTGCCTGGCCTGCTATTGCTCCTGGCGCGGTTATTCTGACCCGCCAGCATAGTCGCGCGCTTCTCCCACTGCGCCTCATCCGATGTGACAATGTCGGGCAGGTTCTCGGGGACGTTCTCGGACGAGGGAGGTGCCCGGCTCAGGTGCAGTCGCTGAGACAGACGACGGGCGCCGCTCTCTTTCTTTGTCTGGCTCGACTCTGAGGCAGAGCGTGATCGACCGGAGCGGAAGACATCGAGGGATCGTCGGGTCTTATCTTTTTCTTTGGGTTCTTGGACTGCGAGATGTAGATTGTCGACGGACTTCATGGACGGCGGGTAGATGCGCTCTTGGGTTGAGGTGTCGGAGCGGATGATGGTAAATTCGGGGGCTGCCAGATGATCGATAGTGCCTTTCTCAGGCGGTTGGCCTGTAGAGAGGTCATCCTTTTTCTTGAGAATATCGCGTATACCCATTTTCGCTAATTGTAACGGTAATCTGTACTGAAGAGAGGTTTGCAGGGTTGTAATCAGTATATTGATGACAGGAGGCGGAAGGGTCCGTTCACAAGGATCTACACAGCGATTCGCGAAGCAAACAACCCAATCGAGAACGAGACGGGATCAACGAAATAAGCTAAAGATCAGGTTAATATCGTCGAGTGAGGATGGCATGTTTATTAAGATACTGGCGCTTGATTCATTCCTTCAAGGCACCACAAACAGACACAAGCAAAGGCACAGGCAGATGCATGGATTGAGGCTGAGTCGAGGCTTTGCAGTTTCTTGTACACGATGTGACTGGTGTTCTCAGATCTCAGGTCTAAGCGCCAACAAGGATCAGCAACCCCTGGTTCGTTTCAAAGAGTACCTAGAGCTATTGTGGTGTTCAAACGTCAGGACAAATATGTTTTCCGACTCGGTGATGTCATAGCATTCTGGTTTCTTATTTGATACTGGTCTCTTAAGCTTCCTTATAAAGGTATGAAGCCGTTTGCTCCCATGTCGACTACCTACCTAAGCAAAGCCAAAAGTTCAAGGCACCTGTTACTAATATTAGGTTCATTGAAGCTAGGAACGCCCCTCATCCTTGATGACATCCAATGCCACCTTATTTTACCCGTGTCCAAGGTACCTATCTACCTACTACCTTAGTACTAAGGTTACTGAGTAGTAGTCATGGCATAAATCGTCCCCGACAGCTACAGCCAGGAGGGCATCCAGGATCCCCGACTCATTGTAATCATCTAGGTAATCACCAATACTGCCTCATGGTCGTACACAGTAACAAAATCTTTCATTCAATACATATCTACTATCTTCGGTATTCTTCTGAACACAGATGTGTTCAATTTAATAACCGCATGCTTTTGCTCATCTTTTGATTCTTTTCCTTTGTTTCGTGATATGCTGGTGGCATTTCATAGCCAAAAACCCTTACAGGTGCTGATAAGTCATGGGTATCTTGAAATCATTTACCAGAATCCCGTCCCAGGCTCCAGACGCCAGGAAAGAACAACCAGTTGGAATCCGAGGTTGCCTGCTTCTACTTGCTAGAAACAGACATGATGAATTGATCTAGATCGATAGGAAGTCCTTCTGTTCTTCAAAATCAGAAAGGTCCGAGTCTGCATCAATGAACTCGGCAACTTCATCTGAATCAACATCGTCGGAATCAGCAGCTTCGTCATCACTTGAAATATCTCCAAGAGGCTCGCCGGCGGCATTGGTTTTGTTTCGAAGGACGCTTGCCCTCTCACGGTGTGGGAGCTTACATCCCTTAACCTTACAGCGGCCGGTATTGCTAAAGTCAGGGCACTCAAAAACGTGACGGTCAGTACACTCTGCTCCCATCTCGCAGTACCCGTTGAAACCAAAATTGCGACAAACTGGGGCGGCTGGGGACGCTTTAGAGTGAGTATAAGGACAGTCAGCCTTGGCACAGTGGCCTTTGGCAAAATGCAAACAGTTGGGGGTGCGCTCAGGAGTCATGTCATGGGAGAGGTCACAAGACTCGCCGTTGACACATTGCCCATCTTTCAGTATATCTTTACAGAGTGCCACTTTGTTCGGGTCGTGAATGTAGCGGCACCGAGGGCCTTTGGTGCATGAACCTATGTGCAAAGTACTCGTCAGTTTTGCCCCATGGCCACTGGGCCGGTCTAGGTAAAGGAGGTGTGTAGCACTCCAGCCTGGGGAAGAGAAATTACCAGTCGTTGAGAAGATTTTACAGAGTTGATTTATCTTCTTGACCGCGCCGGTTCGCCTTAGCCCTGTCAGCAACTTCGTCTCACTAAAAAGAACTTCATACCGTTGGTCGTTAACGAATCTGTTCGCAACCAGGTTTCCTGTCTTTGTTCGGTAAAACTTGACCCCAGCAACAGTGGCGAACTTTGGAGTTCGTGAGGAGGAGTTGAGGGCATCTGCAGCGGGTAAGGCACAAGCGTCAGAGTCGCACCGAAGTTTGCACGCACCAGGAATTTTGACAAGCTTCTTGCCACCGTCCATAACGCGGAATTGGACACCTTCGATGGTGAGCAAGTTGCGGTCTGCGGGGTTAGTCTGCGCGCTCGAAGCGGTAGCTTGATGTTTCAGGAACTCGTTGAACTGAGCCTTCTCGCGCTGCCGGCGTCCGCTGATCTTTCTCTGGCGTGTTTGCTCGATGGCCTTGGCTCGGTTCTGGGTTTCTTTTTCGTAAACGTTGGCGTTGATAAGTTGACGGTGGCGATCGGTTCTGGAAACCCAGCCAGGGGGGGTTTCAGTACCACTACTGGCAGACCGAGAAGCAGTTGAGTTGTCGCCATTCAAGTGAAGGGTCCGGTGGTGGTGCGCTGGAGGGTGGCGGCCAATTCTATTATGGCGAGCTGGGTACGGTGAACTGGCATGTCGATAGGAGTTTTCTGGGCATATCAGTAGTGATCCCCCCTCGAGGCAAGTTTCCACATACGACGGTGATGAGCAGGATGATGGCTTGGAGATCCCCTAGAGCCCGCTTGCTGGTTCTTATGTCGGTTGATCTGGCCTAGGATTTATCAGCAAATTGAATTTACCATGATGCGCGAGGGGCACAAACCCGCAACTTGACTGATACGAGCCAGAAGTTCTCGTTCTTCTTCTGACATTTTGTTAATGACTTTATGCGATCGAGGTTGACTGTGCCTTTGTAAAGGGCGCAGTGGTTTTAGGGATATAATTAGGAGTGTTTGGGATGGATTATTGCAGGTTGTAAATAACAGCGAAGGCGTGGAGCAGTGGGAGACGGGCGGCAGGATGCATCATCAAAGAATCAATCTTAGTCATCCTCACTACGACACATCATTGGTTCGCTGCTTTCGCATCTTCAATGCTATCACAAGGCTGAGCTTTGTTGTTAATCACCTTTCAACTTCCTCAAAATATATTTATGCAGGGTCTAATCGAATAATTCTTTTACGATTGGGACGCGTCGCGACCGACATACTCTTCTTCGTCTTCTCTGTGGACCCATATCCCCACGCAGAAACTACACAAACATTCTCATCCGATCGCGACTTAACCGGAAACCATGGCATCCACATGGGATCTTTTGGATCCTGAGGAAGAGGCTGAGCTTCATAAGACTCGCCTCCTCAACGTGGAGGAAAAGCCTTTCAAGCGTCTGACCAAACGAATCAATACCATATCACAGCTCTTACTACCATTCGATCCTTCCATAAATGGAGCCAATACGTCTGAAGATATCAGGTCCAAACTCAAGCAGCTCAAGGAGGACATGAACCTTGACTTCGATGCTTTTGGCAGCAGTATCACGCGCATGCAGTTCCTCCACAACGCAAATTCCCAAGAACGTGAGCGCTACAGAGTCGACCAAGATCGTATCCTCGCCGATTGCCAATCAGTACGACAAAACAATATCCAACTTCGAGAGCAGCTCGAGGCCGCACAAGCCACCCTCGCACAGCGCAAACAATTCGACGAGCTAGCGGAAAAAATCACATCGAACCGCCTTCTTCGACCACGGGAAGACCAGATTGCCAACCTCGCTAAACTCGAGGAAGAGTGTCGAGAGCTAGAGCGAGAGAGCGAAACCTACAGCGAAACTTGGAGAGAACGGCGAGAACAATTCAATAGAATCATGGAAGAAGGGATGCTCTTGCGGCGACAGATTAGAGATGAAAAGGAGGAGGTCGATCGTCGAGAGGGTATGAATGAGGATGCTGAGGATGATGCCGAAGTGGACAAGGTCAGCCAGACACCCAGAAACGAACCGAGCGGTAACGCGACACCTCATCCCGACGGGGATAGCCAGATGAAGGCTGATGGGGACGCAGGTACACCAAACCCAGAAGCTCTCAATGGAGGAACAACACCAATGAGGGATACACCAGGTACAGACACGCTTAAGCCACATTCTGGTCATAATGAGTCTCAAAGCCGGGGAGATAGTCAGGCCCCCAGTCGGGATCCTTCGCCTATGCCACCACACGACGAGCGTAAGGCAGAATCGGGAGAGGATGTTGACATGGAGGAGTCTGAGTTCAGTCGAGCCCAAGATGACGGAGGAATGACACTCCAGGTGACAGTTGAGCCACCTGAAAGTAATGATGATAAGATGGAAGTAGACAATTAGGGCTTCCCACTTGGCTGTTTGTACTATCGCCTATGTCTCAAGATACCCTCATAAATGGAGGTCCAGAAGCGTTTCCTTCTTTTTTTTTTTTAACTAAGTGTCTCCTAAGTGGTATCGTAAAGTATCCTCCCCTTGTTCTGTTTTATAATTCTATCGAGAATCGGTCTGGGTAGCTTTGGCTTTTACCAGCGCCTCCTTGGCCTGCACCACCTGGTCCTCCGGCGCGTTCAGCTCTTCGCTCACGGCGAGTTGCTCCTCCAGCTTCTCGACAGCGACAGCGATCTTTTGTCGTAGGGGTTCAAACACGGCCTTTGTCTGCTCAAGCGCGGTTTGCTAAGTTGTATTAGATCGACTTTCTTGGCCGGATACCAAGGTGATGGCTTTCGGACTGACCTGCTGTTTGAGCATGAACGAAGCATTCTCATCATCGTTTGCGCCGCTATCAATCTTCTCCTTCAGAATTTTGACCTTGGCTTCCTCCTCCTCAACCTCTTTGTGGTATGAAGCCTCCTCTTTGAGGAGTCGGTTGACAGAGCCTGTAGCGATGGCGAGTTGAGAAGGCGGCGGCATGGTGAACTGGTTCGGGGGAACTTAATGATCGACTAAATGTTTGGCGAGTTGCGATATTTTTATGTGCAAGCCTGGTTCCTAAGTAATGAAAAAGTAGCTTTTGTTATTTGGGTGCCTGCTTGGTCTCTGATGCCTGGAGAACAAATGGAGAAGCAAATGAGATCATATTGGACGTGGGGTTTCAATGGCGGGGCTCTTCGCATCGCATCTTCTTTCTACGCGCTCCACCGCGTTGAATGCAGCTTTAAAAGGATTCACCGAGGTGCTGAAAATATCTTCAAATGTTGAGACACAATTGACCGTTCTTTACTACTGTACTCAGCTACGAATGCAATGTCCAACAGAACTCGTTCATCAAAGAAACTGCTGCACGTCCACCTCTGCCGTTTCCCCAAAGAGCTACGACCAATCCATCCAAGTACCGCAAGCCGTGGTATCTCCCGAAACGCCGACAACACCATCTGGGCGACCCCTGAGTGACTGCCCTAGAATGCTGGAATTCAATAGTTTATATAAGCTGACACGCCGCCCATCCAAGTTTTCGTTAAGATGCAATAAGCAAAAACACCTGACCTGTCAGATTATGCTGAAACAGCAACTGCGGTTGAAGCAACTGTAGCATGTTCGGGCTCATTCAGGGCATCGTTGTCTTGAGACATCTCACCACCAGCTTCTCTTTCCGCCCAGGCTCCCCAGAGTCCGCGCTTCGCCCTTATCCGGATGTCATCTCCTAGACCAGGGCCCTGCTCGACCTTGATGGCATCCTTGGTCGCGAGAACCAGACACTCAAAGAACATTTTGGTAGCATCGGCCTTGGTGGTCTGTTGTCTAGGGCAGAGGTCCTGAAGGAGAACTGCTCTCTGAGTTCGCTTGCTGGGGCTGTCAGCAGCGTCGTCACCAAATCGCTCTCGCAATTGGTGCACTACGTGTTTTGTGACTTGAGAAACAGGACCGCTCTCAGCAGGATGGACCAGGGCAACAGTCGTATCTTCAAAGCCAGGCATCATGGTTCCTGCCTCTTCGTCCTCCATCTCATCATCGGCGGGGATTTCATGGCGGCTTTCCTCTGGGGGGATGCTCATTTCGCCGAAAGCGCCTTCGAAACCGAGTCCAGTGTCTGAACCGACATCGAGCATACGTGGTGACTTGGAAGCGCCATGGTCACTTTCGACGTCAGCAATACCACTGTCACGCTTGCGCTTGAGCTCGTTCATGCCACGAGCAGTGTCTAATGTGAGCATATTGCGAAGTTCTGGAGCCCAAGCTGAGCTTCGGCCTTCCCCCATGATTGATGATACGAACCCTCCACTCTTTTGCATATCCATTAAAGCCAGGAGAAAGGGGTCACGGGGAAGGAATCCACCCTCCTTTATGATATTGTCACGGTTGGCTTGTTGTTGCTTGATGTGGTTACTTGAGAGAGCGATTTCTTCATCAGGTGTGAGTATCTTCTGTTTCTTAGCGCGCTGTGCTGGTCGTCGAACAGTCTGATCTTCCTCGTGGTCGGGTTCATAAAGGTCTGCCATCTGGTATCTCGAGTGATCCTGTTCTAGCTGTGCAGCCCGGTCTTCGTCGATGTCGGAAAGCGGCGACTCTGAAATTCGAGGAGGAAGGTAAGGTGCGATATCAGGTACTTGGGAGACATCGTCAGGGTTGAAGTCGATTGCCATCAGGTCGGGATCCTCGCCATCATGAATCTGAACGCGCTCGTCGGGCAGATCTAAAGTCATCGCTCGATCGTCGTCCTTTTGGGGGAACTCAAGCTCTGAATCGTCAATCTCGGGACCAGCCGTCGCGCGATCCTCCCTTCGGCCACCTTCGGGCTCAAGACCTGTCCCTTCAAGGCCAAGATCATCAAGACCAAAATCCAATTCCAGATCAATGTTCCCCAACGGTGCAATCATGTCATCTTCCATTCCCATGCCATCGTTGAGAAACTGGCTGTTATCGTAATCTTCTTGAAGGTTGATGTCACGCTGACTAGCGCGTCCTTTGCGGCCAATTGGAGCAGCAGTCACATCCTCCACTTGAGACAAAAGCCAGTTCGCGTCTGGTGGAGGAGGCAGTTCGAAATTATCGTATGGGGTGATTCTGTCAGGAAGGGTCAGGGCTTCCCGGTTGGGGATTTGTAGGTTGACGGCCATGTCGTTGTTACCCGAAGACCGAAATGCCTGAAAAAATTAGTGTACTCGGTCATGCAGCGCGCCATGGGAAGGGCCTACCATTTTGATCTTCATCATAGCTTCATTGCAATCATCTAAAAGATAACGCGTCTTTCTTTGGTAGATTCGAACCACACCCAAAAGCAGCTGACTGCTTAGTCGCAAGGCCATTGGCGCCTGGTTAGGCGTGATGATGGCCTCCACACTGTCTGTAACATTGGATTGGAGGATGTGATTCTTTGATAGCTTGCGCTCCAGGTTGGCAGAAAGCCAGACGCGGGCGAGCGGCCCGCTCTTGTTGAGCAAAGTCTCTGAGTAGAACATGATGCACTCGCGTAATTACGCGGTATACAGGTGAGAAGAGGCAATTATCCACGCGACAAAAGGTTGGATTCGAATATTGAGGGGTTCTTTCAGGTTAAAGGTGGTAGTGATGGTTAGTGGGAGAACGAGGCTAAGTTGATGAACACCAAGACTGGGGGCGCGTCGGGTAAACAAGCTCTTGGTGGAAGGATAGCTCTACGCGCAGAAGCAACGTCGCGCGTACCCCAAAAGCACGAGGCAATGCGAAAAGGTCGCGGAAAATAATGAGAATGTTAGAGCGACCAAAATTCTGGCGATAGCGACGGTGTCGGGAGTGCAGTAAAGTGACAAGGCGTGTGCGCGGGCGGGATTATCGCGACGTAAGGCAGTCAAGGTATTTTATCAGAAGGGAAAATGGGACCTGGACCTTGAAGAGGGGGGATGCTCTGGTCGTTGTCCAACGGTAAATGGCGTGGCTGGGGTCTGTGGCAGCACACCTATTGCGGTGTACGGAGACAGGTTTATCCGCAGAGTGATGCGTTTTGATTGGTCACTTACGATCATCGGCTAGCAAGGTCTCCCAACCAACACTGCCAAAATTTGTGGATGATGGCTCTTGTAATTGAGTGCTTGGATCCGTCGACTTTTCTGAAACTGAGGTCATCACCCCCTGGGTCCTTTAAAACGATGATGGTCGTAGTAAGCCTATGATGGCCTTCTTTCTTTTCGAAGACATGAGCGTTAAATATGGAAAGCGATCGTCTCTACCAATATCCACAGGATCACTTACATGGATGTCATAGGTTCATGAGGCCCTGTAGGTACCCGTATATTCTATACTTGATCAATTATTAGTTATCAATGCGGTATTCCTAGACCTAGTGACCCCAAACTTCCGGTCTTGACTGTTTCTTCAAATCTGTTTTCCAACCCAAATAGTCCGTCATTGTGGCTTAATCTGCAGCAAAAGTATCATTGGCTTGGCATTGCTAATAAGCTGGAATCATTTACCCCAAATACAGAACCAATCTTGACTCGTCCACTAAGCCAGATTTCGTCTTTCAGGTGATGCTACTGGCTGATGAGCTTCGAAAGTCGATATGCAAGCCCCTGGCAGCCTTGCCGAGCCTTGAAAGGTACTAGCTCCGACCCGCTCATCGAAGGACAAGACACATGGACATCTTAGGACAACCTTAAGTTCCGTCTAGGTCTCCCAACACATCCTCACGTCTACTTTTGTTCTTGCTGGCCTCTTCCTCTTCTCACTTTTCTGTTCACCCATGACTGAGTCTCTTCTTTAACGGGGCTGAAGCGAGCCGTTTCCTTTGGTTGACTTCGAAGTGTCCAGTTTTGGGATAACTAACTTTCTCGTGGCAACTTTGCTCCATGTCCTGACATTCCCTTTTCATGCCATCCAACACCGACGTGCCTTTTTCTCCTCCTCATGACTTTGCGCATTTGATCTTGAACTAACTCAAACACCCATGCGTTCGACGGATTTTTCTCTACAATTGTAATACGACCACTTGCGCGTTCTTCTGTCGATATGCAACTGCCATGGGGCGGCCGCGACGGTCCGGGAAATGACACCTTGCTACCGACATCCAACATCCCTTCTATCACCGGGCATGCTGCAGATTGCATTGATTCCAAGGATAGCGATCGTCTACAGCGCCCAAGTCGCCACGTCCGAACCACGTCTTCTGATGCACGGGTTAGTCTCAACACGCGCACCCTCTGTAACATACTCGATCTCCATGGACCCAACTAACAACTCCACCAGAACGTTGCTGATCATTTCTCCTATATGACCTCGAGCGAAGCCGCAGCGAATTTACGGACATCACTCACCCTTGGCCTCACTCCAACCGAAGCTCTGACCAGACTCGGCGAATATGGTCCGAATGAGATTCCTCACGATCCCCCAGAGCCATTATGGCTACGATTCGTCAAGCAATTCCAGGAGCCCCTTATTCTGCTGCTTCTGGTTTCGGCCGGTACATCGCTCCTCTTGGGAAACATGGATGATGCCATCAGCATCACAGTCGCGGTGACAATTGTCGTGTCCGTCGGGTTCATACAAGAGTATCGTTCTGAAAAGTCTATCGAGGCTCTTAACCACCTTGTGCCGAATCATGCCCATCTGGTCCGTGGTCAGAGCAAGACATCGCCGTTGGGGAAGACTGCTACCTGGCCACCGCGCACAGATGATGCCGATTCAGCCTTGACCCCCGGCTCTGTCACCCCAGTTAGCGATATTCTGGATGCGACCTCTTCCAAGGTCATGGCTTCTCAACTGGTTCCTGGCGATCTCGTTCTGTTTACCACCGGTGATCGCATTCCTGCCGACCTCCGTGTTACCAAAGCCGCAGACTTGACGATTGATGCATCAAACCTCACTGGAGAGACGGAGCCTGTTAGAGTGACGGCTGAGGCACGTAGCCGTGGATTTGGCTCATATGGCCTCGACAAGTCACAATTGCCTCGACCCAACTCTCTTGCCCCCTCTGAGCATGGAGATTCTCACGGAGACGGTATCCACAATATTGCATATATGGGAACATTGGTGAAGTCGGGCCATGGTCAGGGTATTGTCTTTGCGACTGGAGGCCATACACACTTTGGAACTATTGCTGTCAGCGTCTCTGGTACCGAGAGTCCAAGATCACCGCTTCAGTTATCCATGGATGACCTCGGCTCGCAGCTCAGCAAAGCTTCATTTGTTGTAATTGGCCTCATCTCAGTTGTCGGCTGGCTCCAAGGGAAGAACCTTCTTGAGATCTTCACTATTTCTATATCACTTGCCGTTGCCGCCATCCCCGAAGGTCTGCCTATTATTGTAACTGTCACGTTGGCTCTGGGAGTTCATCGCATGGCTAGGCATAATGCGATCGTCCGAAGGATGCCCAAGGTCGAGACTCTAGGTTCCGTGAATGTAGTTTGCACTGATAAAACAGGTATGAAAATTGGGCGTCATGCGCGGAAATGAGCTAACAAGAGCGTTCAAGGTACCCTTACTACGAACCACATGACAACTACTCGAATGTGGTATTTTGGAGCTCAAGAACCTGTCCCAGTGGAGTCTGATCACGATGATGTTGAAACGAACCCAGACCTTAACCAGGCCACCCTTCGAGTGCTTCGTATAGGCAATATTGCGAATGATGCACGACTTGCCCAGAAGTATACAGAGCATGGCCAAGCCGCAACAGCTGTACTTTCGTCGACCTTAGGACGTGGTCAGGTTTCCACATATACCCGCTGGGTCGGACAACCTACTGACGTTGCCATGCTGGACCTCCTTGATCGCTTCAAGGAGCACGATGTTAGAGAATCTATCGGCCCTCGAGTGAGCGAGACACCTTTCAGCTCTGAACGAAAGTGGATGGGTGTTACAATTGGATCCGAAACAAAGGGCGACAAGGAATTCGCTTACATGAAGGGCTCTATCGAAAAGGTCCTGGCAGCCTGTGACACTTATCTCGAAAAGGATGGAAGGGAAATTGTACTTGACTCTGCACGTCGTCAGGAGGCCCTTCAAGCCGCCGAAGCCATGGCTGTCCAAGGTCTACGGGTATTGGCATTTGCCAGCGGTTCCGTCACACGCCCCTTGAGAAGCAAATCCGCCGCGCGCAGCACCCCTGGTTTTGATCGAAGCGAGAGTCCATTTTCTCACAGCCCAGAAGACATTTACAAAAACCTCACCTTTGCGGGTCTTGTTGGTATGCGTGATCCTCCACGACCCGGAGTTGGACGTTCAATCAGGCGCTTGATGCGAGGTGGGGTTAAGGTCATCATGATTACCGGCGATGCAGAGACGACAGCGCTTGCGATAGGAAAGCAACTGGGCATGAACATTGCAGTCCCTAGTGGACATGCAGGCGGCCAGAACACCGTAAGGCCTGTGCTACGTGGTGACGAGGTTGACAGGATGTCGGAGGAAGATCTGGCACAGGCCATGCAACACACAACCATATTTGCTCGAACGAATCCAGACCACAAGCTGAAGATCATTCGAGCCCTCCAGTCAAGGGGCGATATTGTCGCCATGACTGGTGATGGTGTTAATGATGCGCCAGCTTTGAAAAAGGCAGACATTGGTATTTCTATGGGCCGCCATGGAACTGATGTTGCGAAAGAGGCAGCAGACATGATTTTGACGGATGATGACTTTTCTACGATTCTCAGAGCCATCGAAGAGGGCAAGGGTATTTTCAACAACATCCAGAATTTCCTGACCTTTCAGCTCAGCACAAGTGCTGCCAGTTTGGCACTTGTTTTTATTTGCACCTGCTTTGGCTTCAAATCCCCTTTGAACGCCATGCAGATTCTTTGGATTAGTAAGTGCAACAGCTGATGTGCAGTCTCACCCAAGCTAACTCTCATGTTATAGACATTATCATGGATGGTCCTCCAGCTCAGTCTTTGGGTGTTGAAAGGGTAGACCCTGATGTTATGACCAAGCCTCCACGACGACGAGGAGATCCAGTACTTACCAAGGCGCTTATTACACGCGTTCTCACATCGGCGGCTATTATTACTATTGGAACAATGCTCATCTACCGTCGTGAGATGATGGCTGATGCACAAGTAACCCGACGTGACACGACGATGACATTCACCTGCTTCGTCTTCTTCGACATGTTCAATGCTTTGAGCTGCCGGTCAGAGTCTAAGTCGGTGCTTCAGGGCGAGGTTGGACTCTTTTCTAACAACTTGTTCAACTGGGCTGTCTCTCTCAGCATTGCTGGACAGTTGCTTGTCATCTATTTTCCTTGGCTCCAGGAGACTTTTCAGACGGAAGCTCTTGGGTTTTTTGACCTCGTACGACTCGTTCTGTTGTGTAGCACGGTATTTTGGGCGGACGAGCTGCGAAAATATCTCAAGTATAAGAAAAGGCGTTTTGGAAACGGTTATAGCCAGGCGGTGTAATAGGAGGTACCAATTCTTATTGAGAGCAGCCAGGGTGTTCATTTAAAAGGGACATATTGTAGTATAAAGATATAAACATTGTACAAAGTATTGCATAGAGAATGCACCGAAGCCGTGTATTATAAAGGTTCAGAAACAGACCTGTATCAACCGAAATTCGATTAAGCAACATTATCAATACTGCCTTGCTGTCTTTTTTCCCGGAAGGGATTGTTGGCCATGGACATGTCATCTTGTCTCGGGTTACAGGGTAGGCCTCCATAACGAAAATTGCGGGGGGAGCTTCTCCCAGTGAGAGAGGCTGCGTGGCACCAACAAGGCAACGCCTCCAGCTGCGACAAGTAAGTCCCTTTGCGCTGTAAGCTCCACGTCTCTTCTTCATTCGCCCTGAACGTAGAGAAAAAGAAGCAGAAGGCAGAAATGCGCCGCCGGAATAGGACATCTTAATGACAATGTTAAGCCTTCAAAACGGCATTCCCCACAGCGAACACCCAGTCGTCGAAACACCAGTCGCTGTTTCTACTTCGTCCCTTGACAATGCCAACACCGAGTCCGAGATTCGTGAAGCGCTCGCCTCCCTGCATGCCCACGAGGCTTCTATAACGTCCCGCCTCGATGCTCTCGTGGCTTCACAGGCTGATCTATCTCGCGACCTTGGGCGGCTGGATCTGCTGCGGGCTGGACTGGGAGCGCAGGTCATCGCCGCACGTTCAATTGGAAATGACATGCTAGCAACGGCAGCAGATACGGCTGGACGACTGAGTGACAGGGTCAAGGAGCTGGACCTTGAAAAGAGTCGAGTCGAAGAAACGCTGGGTGTGGTGGAACAGGTCGCGGAGCTCAAGGCATGTGTCAATGGCGTGGTGGGTTCCATGGGAGCGCCTCAAGACTGGGAGGCTGCTGCTGGATACATGTCGAGAGCAAGCAAGATACCAGAAGAGATCACAAAAGGTTCGTTCGCTGTTGGCATAGTACCCAGCGTCGAAGTCCCCGACCCGCCATGGGTGACATTGGAAGAAGCCAAGGAGAGTTTATGCGGCCTCTTCTTGAGAGAGTTTGAAAAGGCGGCAGAGGAGAGTGATGGCACGAAAGTTACTAGGTTTTTCAAGCTCTTCCCCTTGATAGGAAGAGCGGAGGTCGGACTAGATGTCTATGGAAGATATGTGTGCCAGGGAGTCGCTGGAACCGCTCGAGCGACACTCAAAGACGCCATGAACGGACAGCGCAGGGAAGGCTTCTTTTATGCTAACGCCTTGACGAAGTTGTTTGAGCACATTGCCCAGATTGTCGAAGGCCACGGCGGGCTTGTAGAGCGTCATTATGGCTCTGGAAAAATGGTACGCGTTATTGAACGTTTACAGATGGAAGCGGATGTCCAGGGTGGTATCATTGTCGACACCTGGAGCGACGAAAGAGGAATCGATAGAAAACTCACCGACGTCAGGAGTTATCCATTCTCGTTTCTAGTCCAGAGCTTCTTACCCCACCCCCCTCGTGGTGGCACACCGAGGGTGAACTCGCCAGCCATAGGGGTAGGCAACAACCCCCGAGAAAGTGAGGATGAGGGTGTCAATATGAGAGAAGTCGACGGCCTCCTGAGTGAGATTGCGGTGATGCTTGGACGCTGGTCATTGTACACTCGATTCCTCGCCGGCAAATGCAAGGTATGTTTGGTTATTCAATCTCCGAGATAAACTGAAACTTATACTTTGCAGAACCCCGACACACCAGATGAGGCGCCTCTTGTCATACCAGACGTACTTGTCAAGTCAAATCTGTACCGAAAAGTATCTACCAAGCTCACATCCCCTTATAACGTCATGACTACTTTCTTCTTCCGTCGTTCTGTCGAAAAGGCGTTCCAGCTGGACGAATATCCTACCGGTCTGTCATTAAGCTTGAGCAGACAGATTGAGGGCAACGCCCCGTACATTATATTAGCGGTGGACGATGTCATGTACATTGTGAATGCAGTCATTCAGAAATCTATTTCAACATCACAAAGAGATGTCATTGCTTCTGTCGTTCCAACAATTGGCCGAGTGCTTGGCTCCGACTTTGTTGGTATGATTCAGCGCAAGATGAGAGATGAATCGTATCCTAGACCGGTCGTCCAGGGAGGATTCCCACCCGAGGACAAGATCATCCAGTTCATCGTTCTAATCAACAGTCTGGACATGGCCAACGAGTATTTGACTCGAATTATCACGGGACGGATAGGGGAATCGAGTCACCTACCAAACGGTGATGCCCAAAACGGGCCCCTCAAGGATTCGTTCCCATTCGAGCGAGATGTTATCTTTGTTGCAAACGCGCTACACACTCTTCAGACTTCGTTCATCGGAAAAACGACCGAGCTGCTCAACGAGGGAATCCAGGTACTTTTCAACCAGGTTGTCAAGCTCCGTTTGAGGCCGGTCCTGACAGATACATTCCGTGATGCGGACTACACCTTGTCGGAGGACGACATTGCTGATATAGCGCAGCAGAATGACGAAGATGAAGATGAACTCCTGGAACAAGTACCCCGACTGTTCGAGCATGGTTGGGATCAACTCATGAAGCCAATTGCACGTTTGATGACACCTGGGACATACACCACTCTCCTTGACACCACAGCACGCTACCTCTCCAAGATATGGGAGAAGAAGATCATGGGCTATGCGGGCCGCACAAATGCTCTTGGTGCAATCAGACTGGAGCGTGATTTTATCGCGTTAGTAGACATCGTATCTCGTGGGGACTACGCCGTGAGAGAGGTCTTCGCCAAGGTCCTGCAAATACTGATGGTCGCCAACATGGAAGATGACGAGTGGGATGAGGTTATGGCCCAAGATGGAGAAGACGATGCCATCGAATGGGTGTTGACTGAGGAGGAGAGGAGGCGGGCGAGAAGTTTGGTTAGAGGATGATTTGGCAGTTGAAGATATTCAAGGACATAAAGAGACGGCGTTGATTATAGAAAAAAAGACCCTAAAGAGATGTAAGAGTAGAGTCGATGCAAGCGAGTATTTCGCAGTTTATGATTGGTGAGACGTTGATAGCCACTACTGATGCTAGTTTCTCTCTGATCATCTAGAATCTGACGGACAGTAATTGAAACTACCTTAACTTAGATCGATCAAGAGCACCAGGATTAGCCAAATAAAATAAAATGAGATTATTGGTGTCAAAACTTGCAACAAACTGCGTTCTTAGACAATCATTTTTCGTGCATGCCTTCCTAGGTAGTCTCCACTGATACTGTTCGTTTTAGGACTACCTACCTACACCTAGGTCTGAACTTTCAGTGGCCTGTCGCCCTAACGTGCCACTGAATAGGTAGTTAGACCTCAGGCACTCCCAAAGCCTAACTTAGTACCTAAGTCCAGCAGTTTTCGATTGGGCATTGCCTTCAGCTCTGAGTCACTCTCAACCATCAAAGTCCAGCCAGAGGCTCCATTTTAGCTCGTCATGATGAGTGAGCATGAGGCCCGGTGTGATGAAAATTTCTATCGCCCAACTATCACGAACCCTGAGCCACAGACCTCAATATCATAGTTTCCGAAGATATTTGCTAACGCTTGCACTCTTGGAAAACACCCTCTTCTATTTTCCAAAGCGAGATTTACAAAAAACCACCTACCCCTCTCCAATATTGAGATCACCACTTACATCACAAACATTTGGCTCTCAGGCTGCGCCCGCAATGGAGACAAGGATAGTGAAAGTCCCGAGCAAGGGCTCTCTAGGCCAGTTTCGACCTGGCGATGGTCTCGCAAAATTGGATCACTGGGAAGTTCAGTGTGAAAATAAACTCGCTCTTAAGGCTCTGCAAGATGCTGCTCACCTACTACGGACCAACGACACACCTGTCGCATTCCCGACAGAGACTGTATATGGCCTTGGTGCAGATGCTACTCGGACACCCTCAGTTAAAGGAATCTATTCGGCAAAGGGACGACCTTCAGATAACCCTCTCATTTCACATGTTTGCGACCTGGAAATGCTGCGACAGTATATCGGCCACACTGATGAAACTGATCCTATACCCCAACGGTACAGGGCTTTGATAGAGCGTTTCTGGCCCGGACCTCTGACTATTCTTCTACCTAACCCGGTACCGTCGAAACTAGCGCCTGAGGTGACTGCAGGTCTCAAGACCTTTGGCGTGCGAATGCCATCTTCAACCCTCGCCTTGTCTCTTATCAAGCTAGCTGGTGTACCCCTGGCAGCACCATCAGCCAACGCTTCCACCAAACCTTCACCCACAGCGGCGCAACATGTGATGGACGACCTCAACGGAAAGATCGAGCTCATTTTGGACGGTGGACACTGCCAAGTAGGTGTGGAGAGCACTGTTGTGGATGGACTATGTGACCCCCCCGTCGTCCTTCGCCCAGGAGGTATCGGAATAGATGAGCTACGAAGCTGCCCCGGTTGGGAGAATGTATCAATAGCTTATAAAGACAAGAGCGAAGAGGGAAAAGCTGCACCTCGGGCTCCAGGGATGAAGTACAAGCACTACAGTCCAAAGGCCACAGTAGTGCTTTATGAGTCGAGTTTCGGAGAAGGGGGCAATGGAATCGCCTCTCTCGACTTGAAGGCGGCCAATGGGACAGTCAATGGCCATGCTAGCAACGGTGAGAGGAAGGACAGGGTTGTTGGGGTTATTCGCACCCAGCGATGGAAGTCAGGGGCTGGTTTGCGATGCGCCAGCTTTCAGCATCTCGCCGACGTACAAGGAGCCGATGAGGATGACTCGCCATTCCAAGTATACGAGGGCGATCTGTTGGATGATAGGGAGCAGCCAATAGGAAAGATCTTGGATATCGATCTGGGCAAAGGCACTGAAGGAATTGCGAGAGGGCTTTTTGCAGCGCTCCGGGAGTTTGATCGACGAGGCGCGGACACCATTTTTGTTGATGGTATAGAAGATAGAAGCGATATCGCAGCGGCGGTCATGAACCGGCTCCGTAAAGCGGCTTCAGAGACTAGAGCATGAATGACCATATCAATTAGAACACCAGCACACCTGTATAAAAACCCCTCCGTTTCTTGACCTTGTGTCAGCCAGACCAGACCAGACCACTGGCGCAGCGTCTTCCTCTTTTGATTTTGGTTTTGCATGCGGCGCTGAATAACGACAAAACTCCCGACTATCCACACATAAACCTGCTCCCATCTCTACAGACCCTGACGGAGCCAGTCCGCCAGTTTCGACTTTCCTAGCTGCGCCAAGTTGTTGACGCCCTGTTCGCTAAGGTCGATGCGGCCAACGGGCATGTCTTGAGTGGGTGCTCGACTAACACGCTGGGTGATGATAGTGGGATCAGTCTCAAGAATGATGCCGTCGTCGACAATCTCATCAATAGCTAGTGAAACAAGGTCGTAGTTCTCGACAATTGTCCTCTTGTCAACGGATTGCCTATGGTACTGTGTTAGTGGTGCTTCGATGGTTTGCGCGGACTCGAAAAGAAAGAAACTAACTTGAAGAGGATGTGAAGAGAGTCCCGCAGAGCGAGAATGGTGTTGTAGAGCAGAATCTCGTTCTCGTCGACACTGCCAACAACATACATCATGACATCCGACTCCATCTTGTACAGCACAATTCGGTTGTCGTAAAGAATGATATCGCCATTCTGCTTGGCAGTCTTGTCGATAAGGCCCTTCTCAAAAGCCTTTTGTGATTTCACATCGGAGTAGGGGTTGGCGGAGGAGCTTGTGGGAGCTGTTCATAACAGTTGTCAGCTGTCGTTGCGCTCACTGGTAGCATAGCGAGGGAAGCTCAGGGGAGGATGAATGTACCATTAGGTGCTGAATGAGGTGGCTGGAAGTACTTTGCGAATATCCGAGAGCCATCTTCAGTACTGAGGATCAGGATGGCCTGAACCGAGAAAAGTGACATCCCAGGGGCCATGGTTGCAATCTGTTGTAGTGTTTGTTAGCTTGTAAGTGCTCTCCTTCAATGGTGGCCCCTCCAGATGCCAACAATGCCACACTATTAGGGACACCCGGGACCAACGTTTGACCGCTCCGTATGGCCAACTGTCTTATCTTATCAAAATCTCCCTGCATGACGGGTTAATTGGCAAGCACCCCCCCTTGCGTCAAGCACTTTACGCGTCTGAAAAAGGAGACGCGACCCGTCACCCAGCCAATCCCTGCGTGGCCCCTCATCTTCACCACCAATTTCCCAACATCAACAGTACCAAAAGCCAAGTTCTTCTAACTTCTCTGGCATAAACATACAGCCCAAAACGAAAATGTCGTCGCCTACGAAAAGGTCGACACGCAGCTCAGCGACTCCTCGTCGTGCTGCTGGCAATTCAGAGACGCCACGTCGGGGAAACTCTCAGCTCGATGCCCCTTCGAGTCCCCTCCACTATCAGTCTTCGTCACCAGGACCAAGCAATCAGAATAATCTCCCTGGAGATGTTTCTTCGCCATTCAGGCATATGACGAACAGCCAGAGCGATGCCCCTAGCTCTCCCGTGCGACAGATGACAGATACTCAAAGCGACCTGGACCCTGAAAGAACACCTCGAGCAAACCCAACCACCCCAGCCCATCATGGAGGTGAGTACTGGCTTAATCAACCTCACCTTCACTTAACTGACCACCATAGGATCTTCACCTATCCACTATGAACCCAGCTCCAGCCCTGGCAGATCACTGCGACAACAGTCTGAGCTTCGAAGTGAGAGCAGCGGCTTGTTCTTGGGTTCTCAACTCGGCACACCGGCACCTCACCGCAGAGGCGATATCAACTCCGATGCGACTCGAACACCCCGTGCTTCTCGGCGAGTGATTCTCGACGATGCTGGCCGTGTAGTTCGTGAGGGCCCCGCTGATGGATCCGATGCCGCCTCTTTCGCGAACAGGGACCCCAATACGTCAGAGGCTGATGTTCTTGGTGGACAAGGACAAAGTCTTATTTGGGGCACGACTGTTTCTATCGACGATACCTTTGCATCGTTCAAGGAATTCCTTCGCAACTTTACACAGAAGTATCGGATGTACCGCGATGGTGCGTCAGATGAAGACGTTCAGAACGCTCCTGATGCAGAGTCAAAGCCATATTGGGAAGCTCTGGAGAACATGTTACTCTTGGGAACAACACGACTTTATCTTGATATCTCTGACCTGAATCTGTATCCACCAACCCGAAAGCTATGGCATCAAATTCAAGCCTACCCCCAGGAAATCGTGCCAGTCATGGATCAGTCCGTTCATGACATGATGGTTGAGATTGCACGGGCAGAGACTTTGAGAAACCGTCAATCGCAGAGCAGCGCTGGCCACCAAGCCTCCCAACAGAGCACTCAGAGCTCAGAACCTGTCTTTCCTAGCTCAGATAGACCCGAGGAGGCGCCCACACCCCGGACACAACCAGATCAACAACAGCAAGCTTCGCTGGAGGATCAAGTAGCTTCATCTATTTATGTGGTTCGACCATTTGGTCTGGACAAGACCACCAACCTGAGAGATCTGAATCCTTCTGGTAATTTATACTCTACTACAAGGATCCTTTCCTTCGACTAACATAGACCAGATATGGACCGCTTGATCAGCATCAAGGGTCTCGTTATCCGAACAACCCCCGTTATTCCTGATATGAAAGATGCCTTCTTTCGTTGCAATGTTTGTAACCACTCTGTCAATGTTGGCTTAGATCGTGGTAAAATTCGCGAGCCCACCGAGTGTCCTCGTGAGATTTGCAAGTCCAAGAATTCCATGTTGATCGTGCACAACAGATGTTCCTTCGAGGACAAGCAGGTCATTAAGCTTCAGGAGACACCCGATGCTGTGCCTGCTGGTCAAACGCCTCATTCAGTGTCGGTCTGCGTTTACAATGAGCTGGTCGACTTTTGCAAGGCTGGTGACCGTGTCGAGTTGACAGGTATCTTCCGTGTCAGCCCTGTTCGTGTCAACCCCCGCCAGCGTGCCCTCAAGAGCGTGCATAAGACATATGTTGATGTTCTCCACATTCAAAAGGTCGATAAGAAGCGCATGGGCGCTGACCCTTCTACGCTCGGTGTCGCTGGTGAGGAGGAAGCTGAAGCCGGAGAAAACGGCATCGAAGAGACACGAAAGATCACGATTGAGGACGAAGAGAAGATCCGGGAGACAGCCGCCCGTGATGATATCTACGAGCTTCTTGCCCATTCCCTAGCTCCCTCGATCTACGAAATGGACGACGTCAAGAAGGGCATCCTGCTGCAACTCTTCGGGGGCACCAACAAGACGTTTCAAAAGGGCGGTAGTCCCAAATATCGAGGTGACATTAATGTTCTCCTCTGTGGTGACCCGTCGACAGCTAAGTCGCAGATGCTTTCGTACGTTCACAAGATTGCCCCCCGCGGCGTTTACACGAGTGGCAAGGGATCATCAGCTGTCGGTTTAACTGCGTACGTTACTCGCGACCCAGAAACAAGACAGCTTGTCCTCGAATCTGGAGCCCTGGTCTTATCAGACGGTGGTGTCTGCTGTATCGATGAATTTGATAAGATGTCAGATGCTACGCGCTCCGTACTCCACGAAGTGATGGAGCAGCAGACCGTCTCAGTCGCCAAAGCTGGTATTATCACCACTCTCAATGCGCGAACTAGTATCCTCGCCTCCGCAAACCCTATCGGCAGTCGGTACAACCCCGATCTTCCTGTTCCTCAAAATATTGACCTCCCTCCTACCCTCCTCTCGCGATTTGATCTCGTGTACCTCATCCTGGACAATGCCGATGAGAAGAACGATCGACGCTTGGCCAAGCATCTTTTATCGCTTTACCTTGAGGACAAGCCCCAATCCGCTCCCAACAAGAATGACATTCTGCCAGTCGAGTTCCTCACTCTCTATATTTCCTATGCGAGATCCAAGATTCAACCTACTATCTCACAAGAAGCGGCTCAGGAGCTGGTCGACTGCTATGTTGCCATGCGCTCCCTTGGACAAGATGTCCGCGCCGCTGATAAGCGTATCACTGCCACTACCCGTCAGCTTGAGAGTATGATTCGTCTCTCCGAAGCTCACGCCAAGATGCGCCTTTCTGAGACTGTCACACGTGACGATGTTCGCGAGGCCAATCGTCTCATTCAGAGTGCCCTCAAGACTGCCGCCACAGATGCCCAGGGACGTATCGACATGAGTCTCCTCACTGAGGGAACAAGTGCTGCTGATCGCAAGCGTCGCGATGAGCTACGTACCGCTCTCCTACACCTCTTGGATGACATGACAGCTGGTGGCAACACCGTGCGTTGGACTGATGTTGCTCGTCGACTGAGTGAGGGCGCCAGCATTCCCGTTGAACAGTCCGAATTCAACGACGTGATGAGGGCTCTTGAGGCGGAGAGCGCCATCATGATCACAGGCGAAGGAGCAAGAAGGACCATCCGCAGAGTGATCTCTGTTGCATAGATATGATAAATACGGAGCTCACTCGACGTTGAATGATATACCATGTAGATGAGTTGATGAGGTTTACTAGGATCAAAGGTTGTACGAGGATAAACCTCCTGGCTGGGTCAGGCGTTGGGCATATTTGTGGGGGATAGATAGACGTGGACATGTTTAATTTGATTAATGCTATGATCATTCAACCAGCCCTGAAACCTGTACCGGGGGGCTAATGTCCGATTTCGAGCCCTTTCTTGACTTTAGTAGCAACTTCTAGTGCATCTCTTAGAGTGTCGATCAAATCTTCTTCATTTTCTAGACCAGCCGAGATTCGCACACTTGCTTCCCTGACTCCTAGTTCATGCATATACGCCTTCTCGTCGGGGTTCTTACCAAAGACGACCATGTTGTACGCAAACATGATTGTGACATGTCCGCCAAGGTGAGGGCTCGGATAAAAGCCTGCCCTGTCGTAGAACGCTGTCGCAGCTTCGACAGTTGAGAATTCAACATTCAGGAGGCAGCCGTATCCAGGCTCTGGCAGTTCTGGTGTTGCTCGCCTTAGAATCGCATCGTAATTTGACTTGCTACCAAGTTGACTGGGATATTGCACATTGACCACAGGGGAGTCTGGGATTGAGATTGCTTTGTGGAGAAAGTTCGCCATGGCGAGAGCGTTTCGGTTCAGAATCTTGGTGCGCTCAAGGAAGTCCTTTGAATTGGAGAGTAAGACTTTCGCATCGGAGGCGAAGAGCTCATTATGATGAGACTCTTTGAAAAGAGACCAAAGATTATGATAATGGGGAGAAGTGGGATTTAGGACGATGGAACCGCCCATGACATTGGCATAGCCACTGAAGGACTTGGTGAGAGATGAAAGGAGGACGTCTGAGTTGGATAGGACGTCGACATTGACGAACCCACTGACAGTGTCGTCTATGACGAGAAAGAAACCATACTCTTCAGACTGTTGAGTGTCAGCAAGTCCGCAGTAGGGCAGGGCAATATGAGATCCGCTTACTAGTTCCTTCAAACGTTTCGTATCGACAGTTTCCAAGGTTGGATTTCCAGGAACCTCCACAAATGCATGGCTAACAGGTCTTCCTTCTTCTTTCTCATGCTTTAGCCAGCCTTCAAAGGCTGAAAGACCTTGTTTATCAACCTTTCCAAAATGTTTCATTCCTTGCGGGGATTCTTCTATAAGATGGTGGTATGTATTGTGGAAGATGATACCCAGGACGGCAATAGTGCCAGGTCGGTGCTTTGTCAACAGAACGCTGGAGTGGAAGATGGCAGCCATGCCCGTCGGGTATAGAAACACATCGCTTGGTGTACATTTCACCTTGTCTGCATCAACCGGTGCACGATGGAGAAGCTCGACGATCCTCGTCCGGAGACCATTATGGGCTTCGCTCTCGGGAGTCCAAGTCGGAGATGGGATAGGGCCTTTTTCGGCATCAAAGGGAACTTCCTTGATAGTGTCTATGCTTTTGAGAAGATCCTCAGCTCCACGAATAGAGATTCCGAGTCCTGGATTCTGCCAAGTGAGCATGACAGCAGGCATCGCCGTTGGACTAACGAGAATAAGATATACTCTATGGCCTGCTATATCGACGCATTTGAGAGTGGCGTCTTGGACTGTCAAGCGTTTGTCTCCACGGTTCTCGTGGGTGACATGATGAAGAGTATATGGCCATACCGCAGGGTTAAGATAAACCAACGCAGCCTTATCGGTATGGCCAAGGCGTTTTGCAATCTCATGCCCAAGCTAAAGCCAGCGTCGTCAGTGCATTATTCTCACACATCACATATATGTGGACTTACTTGAGCAGAATAGTGCGTGGGCATGAAGCGAGGATATATGTGAACCAGCTTCTTCATAGGAGCAGGATCGCCTTCTCGAATGGCTCTCGCCACATCCCATCCCGGAAGATTAGTGATAACACTGTAGGGAGCTTGAGGAGGAGGAGCGTGTCCAACTTCAGACTGGGTCTTTAGTACGACCATGATGACTGATTATATAAATGAAATAGTCAGGTCTAGAAAAGTGAGTAGAGTTGTGCGACACGGTTCGAGAAACACTATCGTGTCCTAATTCACCATCAGGTCTTTATATACCTGTTGTATCGCAGACTAATGCACCAATCCTTCGAATCCTCAAGGATTTAGTTGCTTCCGTGTCCAGTGGCCTCGACCTGTTAACAAATCATGCGCTAGTTGGACCAAAAGTGGCCTTTAGAGTAAAGCCTCCAGGTTGGACTAGTGCCACTTTACTCCCAGGGTGTTGGTTCGAGATTGAGACCGTGGCCTAGAACCAGATATAACTTGGAGGTTGACAGCCTTGGCGTTAACACTATGTGTATCGCCAATCATGGATACCATCATATGATGAGCTATAAGCAATGAACTACAGTGGCGGTTACTAGTGGGAATGGGGTTACGCGGCTCCGTACTGCCGCGGAGGTAGCTGAAGGTTATGGACTCAAATTCATTAGGTCAGTACTCTCGATGAAATGGAAGTCGAAGAGACCTGTTGAGATTACCATGATCATCCCCAACATCTGACAGAGATCGATAAAACCTAGACTGATGATAGAATCAATCGTCAGTCAGGATATGTAGTGACCAATACTGCTCCTTCTGTATGCTTTTTAACTTTGCTGAGCTCACTAACTGCATTACTCAACTTTCTAAACTAGCCACTTGACCTATCACTTCCACCTCTTCAACTGAGAAACTCATATTACACAAAAGGAACCCGATCCAAGCCTAGCACAACACCCCCATCAAGACTATATCTCAAACACCGCTACAAAAACACATGCAACAAAGCCTACCAAGACCAAGACTCCTTGTTCCTACCAGATGCCTCTCTCTTTACCCTCAAACCCAAAGTTCGCGGCTACGCCTACGAACAGAGCTATGCAGAGAATGCTTGGACCCCAACGGTCGTAGAACCCAATAGCCTTACGTTCTCGGATGCCTTTACTTCGGTGGAGATACGTAAACACAGAGTAGGCGAGGCTTGCAATAGCCAATACAGTAAAGAGGCCAGAAATCCAGAAGTGGGTAGGTGTGGGATGACTACCGAAGTTGAGTAGCGTGACAGCAATTGTGCCGATATAGATAGAAAACTCGAGCTATCAAACGAGGCATATTAGTAAATGAACACATACTTGACACCAAAGTACTCACCCATCCCAAAAATGTTCTTTCAGCCGCGAAATAGACCTTGGGTTCCACGCGTACAGGCACGTAGATCTTCTTGCCAGGGGGCGCCTTAAACTTCTTAGTTTGAATAGGATCGTGCCCAAACAAGGCTTGCAGCCGGTCACTGCGTTCAACCTGCGTACTTCTAGGCGCAGGAATAGCAAGCTTGAGCGCAGAAATCGCGTATTTTCCAAAATGTTGTCTGAGATGTCTAGTCTTGGCAGAAAGCAAAGTCGAGTAGTAGCGCCATCCTCCACTTCTCTTGGCTTGCGCCAGTTCGTATCTTTCATCATACTCATCATCGGAGTTGTAAATCGCATAATCTTCATCGGCTGCAGGAAGGTCTGTCATCTGGCCCTCCATGTCAATAGGGGGGAGCTCACGGAGACCACGAGCGCCCTGTGCGCTCGACTCGCCGTTAGTGCCGTTGCGGCCAGAAGGCTGCAATTCCTCATCATCCGAGTCAAGTTCTTCGTCATCATCAGATGTATTGGTAGTACCTGACAGCCCGGGTCGTCGAATACCAAAGTCATGAGTGACGGGTTTGCGGATGTCTACGTCCATCTGAGGCATCCAGAAAGGCAGGAGGTTGATTCTATCGGGGAACAGCGTTGCCGTACCATGGATGAACTTCGAGAATTTTGGCACAGCCTCCACCAAGTGAGATGAGATGAGCTGGCGAACCCACTCAGGTGGTTTCTGACCGGACTGCGTCTGGAGCTTAACCTCCAGAACGGCATAAGGGAACCGCTCAATGTCTTCGGCAGGCAATTGCGAAAAGGGATAGTCAACACCGATGTCCATACGGCGCCAGTTATCTCCAGAGCGGACACGGCCATCAAGATTGTCTTCTCGTACCATTGTGAGCTCCGTATCCAGCGAAATTCGGACACGGGCATCGGCGGGCAGCTGGAACGCAGTGCGGTTATAGAAAGATCGGCAAACGGGCTTGTAGCCCTTTTTAATAACCGAATATTGGATCTCAGAGGCCAATCGCTCGTCCTCAGCAATGGCCTTCTCAGACTTCTTACCCTCTTTGCGTGCCTTCTCGAAGATGGCGGCTGGAAGCAGTTCTCCCTTCATGTACGCGTTGACGTTTTTCTCCTTCATGGCAAATCTAGCCTTTACAGACTTCTCACCCGTCCAATCTTCACGATGAGTCTTGCGCTCGACGAAGATCGTCTCTGTCTTCATACCTCCATACCATCGAAGTCGAATCGCCTCGGCACCTTCAGTTTTCTTCAGTCGACCTTCGTACAAGTCCCATGTGTCGGGATTGTCGTAGTAAATCGATGTGATGGCTGAATCTTCCGGGTCGAAGTCCTTGTTGGCATTGAAGACGAGAACAGGCAAGTGCTTCAGGATGATAAGCTTCAGTTCCGTGACATTGTCAGGATGCACCCAGTATTTAGTCGTTTGTCGGATGAAGTTGGCCTGGCCTCCACCCGCAGCACTGTCGCCCTTGACGGGATTTCCGCGAGTTCGGACGAGGTCGTAAAGCTTCGACAGCTTGATGACAGCCGCGTCGTAGTTTTCCTTGTAAAAGGGCTTGGCTTTGAGCCGGCTATCGAAAACGGGCTTCAGGTGCCATCCGGTCGTTTTCTGAAACTCTCGTTAGGCAACCGCTGCGTTGTTTCCAATGGTGAAAGTCTTACATCGTGCTTCTTAATGATCTTGTAAAACCCGGTGTAGTTGAGCTGCACAAACTTGGCGAGGTCGTGGACATCGGCTATAATGTCGCTGAGATCCTCTTCGAGAAGCATGAACTCTTCTTCGCTGGGGCCATTCTCGCCAAGGCCACGCTCATTCAGGCGGTTAACCACATCCTTGACTTCGCGTTCGCTCACAGCAATCCGACGGGAAATCTCCATAGCCTTGACCTTCTGCTTTGTGTGAACCTTGTCGAGCTCTAACTCGAGCCTTTCGACGAAGCGTGTCTCGTCATCCTCAGTCCATTCTGGGCCCTTGCCGGCCTTCAAAGGACCGGTAGGTCCCTTGAGCTCATTTTTCAAACCATCGTAATCGATATAGTACCACTGATACTCCTGGATAACGCTGGAGCGTAACTGCTCTCCGAACTTCATGACGACGACGCCGGGTCGGACAGAAAGATTTTTGCCGTCGCGGGTGCTGAGCCAGGTTCTGGAACGTGTCTTGAGGTCTTGAACGATCAGCATGTGCGCATTGAAGAAGCTGGATACGACATCCAAGGAATTGAGCTCGAATAGCAGAGGCTGATGATGGATGAAGAAATATGAGACGTTTGACCACGATGCAGCCGAGGAAGTCAATCGACGGATGCTGATGATACAGTTCTTTTGCTGGCTTACCTGGTGACGATAATAAGAGAAGAGAAGGGCGAGAGAGACAATCTTTTTGGTGTCGCGGAAGGTTACGAGATGACCGAGGCGTAACAAAACAGGTCAGGGCTTCCGGTTCGGCAGGTACGGACGAACTATTTTAACGAATATGCAAGGTAACCATAGCACTGTAAGTCAATTACAGTGCGGCAGGTACGAGAAAAGTTCCAGGTTTCCTTGCTTGACCTGATCTGAACTCTTTCGTCACTTCGCTTTGTCGTGTTATCGTTGGCGTCGAGCAACTGACTTTAGGTCGAGCGTTATGTGGAGCAGCAGGCCGACATTGGTTTAGTTGGCGTTGTCACGGTCGAGAGCTCTGTTCGAGACAAGCTCTGAACCTGAGACGATTGGCGAATCATGTTGGTGGCTACAGGAACGTGCACGTCACTGAAGGAAACTTAATGGCGAGGCTAGGTATGAGGGAGGGACAGGGGAGTCCGAGAAGAAAAACTGGTGCTGTTGAAGCGAGGGTCCGCTGTATTTCTTTGCGGCCGTTCTTCCATACCTAAGGTATTTGGGGCTTCTCATCCAAGGTGCTGTGCAATGTACTAAGGCATGCGCCAGCGTCATCTTACATGGGATACAAACTGGAGCTGAAAGTGCATGGACTACCTAACAAGTGAGTTGACCATGTCCTATTCGCCAATTGAGCCTGGCAGCTACTTAAGCTTGTCAGAAAGCATCTCTCATGCACGTGTAAATGTATATTGGCGGCATTACACTACAATCCCCGGCTGCCCAGTTAGCCAGTTGCGAAAGTGGATTGATTCAGCCGTGGAGACCATCTAACACAAGGTGGAGAAATATGTTGAGGCTCGGTGTCGAATTCGATACCCTGGAGGATCAAGGGGCAACAAGACATTGGGACCTCTATCCCATGTGATAAAAAGGATTGGGTGAATTTAGTATAGATTTAGTAGATCTTAGACTAAGTATTTTTGGCACCTTAATTCAATATCAGAAGTTTTCTTGCGCCCCGGGGAGGATATGAAAAATACCTGTAAATGAAAGTGAAGGGTTTGTGACATAGGTAGGTAGGTAAGGTACCTTAAGGTATGCAAGGTACCTAGGTACTAAGGCAGGTGCCTATACTTTCAAATTGCTAGGTACCTTAATATTTATACCTCTGTACATTGATAACTTTGATGAGACCATTATTTAACAAATGATATAGAACTATGAGACACTTCGTAGAAAGCGAAAGACCCCTGCTATAACTAATACGAGGTTTATATTCTGTCTTTTTTGTACCATACACACGGCCCCCAATTTTTTTTCGGGTCAGGATGCTTCACCATCGAACTCCAGACTTGTATAGATCCAACCCTAGCACAAACTTAGCCTTGATTCTTTTTTACAGCCTCGACTCGAAAAATCGGCGTTGACCTTATCATATGCGTAGATAGACAGTTACACCCGTTGCTCAATCCTTGTAGCTCGTGTATCGTCCACCCATCTCCAAACTTCCGTGCGCCTCAAAATCGAAGTCGACCCCGCGACACAATTTTTATTTCATGCCCCTCATCATGGCTCCCAAAATCGATGATTCTATGCCGGCGCGCATTTCCTCCGATTGCCCAGACGAGATTCGAGAAGTTTTGTACCATGCCTGGGGCCATGATAGAAGTGGTCTGCGGAAACTGCTAAAAACCACCGGCAAGGCAAATGCTCAGGACCCCAAGACTGGGGAGACACCCTTACATGCAGCTATACGTGCCTGCGGGCCTGCTTCTGAGGACGATGACGATCAGGAAGAGGATGGCTCCGTTGAGGAGGCCAAAGAGATAGTTCACGATCTCTTCCTGAGAGGTGCAATTTGGAACGATGTCGATAGCAACAATGAGACACCAGGGTGCCTTGCCCTTAGGCTTGGTCGTAAGCCTCTATACAACCTTTGTGTGGAGGCTGGAGTGCGAGCTGAACTCCTGTTCGCTCTTATGGGGGATTACGAAGCACTATCATCTGGTTCAGATGATGGTGACGAAGAGATGGAAGCTCAACAAGATGACGAAGAGGCTCCTCAACTGGTGTCCGCTGAAGACACCGCCCCTCCTCCAGAAGAACCCAAGTTCATTCCCCCCGATGCTCAAGAGAAGCAAGTCACAAGCGAGGAATATCTAAACTCGAAACTTGTATATGATGATGCCAAGCTTGTTGACTCTGACCTCAACGGTGTCATGATGGCCTGGGAGACCGATATCATGCGCCGGTCTGTTGCCGCTCTGATTCCCGACTCAGCCCCTGGTAAACGTATCCTGAACATTGGTTTCGGCATGGGTATCGTTGATGGTATGTTTGCAGATTTGAAACCCTCACGCCATCATATCATCGAGGCACACCCAAGCGTTCTTGAGCACCTCTCCAAGGACGAATCCAAATTTGGCCCTAGTTGGGAGAAGAGCGGCCCTGAAGAGGGGGCCTTTAAGGTGCACAAGGGCAAGTGGCAAGATATTGTACCAAAACTACTGGAGGATGGTGAGGTTTATGATGCCATTTACTTCGACACCTTTGGCGAAGACTACTCTCAGCTACGACACTTCTTCTCTGAGTGCATCATTGGCATTATGGACCAGGACGGCAAGTTTAGCTTTTTCAATGGCCTTGGAGCTGACAGAAAGATCTGCTACGACGTATACACTAAGGTGGTCGAGATGCAGTGCGCCGATGCAGGGCTCGATGTCGAATGGGAGGAGAGTGACGTAGACATGTCTGGTCTCGAAAAGGCTGGTGAGGGAGAGTGGGAGGGCGTACGGAGACGATACTGGACCCTAGACAGTAAGATATACCATATATTTTACATCACTATCAAGCTTACTTTATTTCGCAGAATACCGGTTGCCTATTTGCACATTCATGGGCTAGGCGAATGGATCCATCAAAAGAATTCCAGGCCTGTCAGTGGCACACGCTCTTGATATTAAGAAACCCTTCGTCTCTATTCGTGCTTTCCATTCAAGTCCACGTCTATCTTCGTTTTCCGACCAACCTAATATTAACCTTTGATGATACCCATCACGCGCCTTTCATAAATCGACCCTCGCTCATGCCTATTTGAAGTTCTCGGGATGAAGGATACCCGCCATGTTACCCTCATTGATTCGCTTAAGGGTCAGGGCGGCAATCAGGGCGGCGCCGACACCACTGCCGTCCTCGGCAGTAAGAACCTCAATAGGATCCTCGGCCTTCTTGTTGGTCTTCGCAGGCCAGTCGAGAATCTCTCGCAGAGCCTGAGCTCCTCGCTCCTTGAAGTAGGGGTACTTGTTGAACACGGAGCCATCAGCACCGACGTGGCAAGATTCGTATCCCTTCTTCTTGCAGATAGCAGCGACACCACAAGCCGAAAGGCGAGCAGCACGTGTGCCGATGAGCTCGGCGGTTCTTCGAACGAGCTCCAGTTCGGGGCGTGTGGGCTTCAGGTTCAGCTTCTTGACGAAGAGATCATACGTCTCAGTCAGGTTCTCCCAGGGGTCCCTAAAGCAGACAATTAGCAGTGTGCGTAGCCCCAGCAAAACAAAAACGTACTCTTCAATAGCAGACAGGAAGGAAGCATCGAGGGAGTAAGGCTTGCGTAGCAGAGCAATGTCCTGGTTCTCAAAGATATGGATGGCCTTGTTATCGTGAAGGTCGACGAGGATGAGTCGGAAAATCTCGCCGAGGTAGAGACCAGCAATCATCTTTTCGAAGGCCTGTTGTCCGGGGCGAGGAGACTCCTTATCGATAGTCACATCGTAGGCAGTTCGGGGAAGGACCTTGTGTTCGTTGTCAAAAGCTCCCCACTCGCAGTTGATGGCCATGGGCAGATCGGCGGGCAAATTTAGGTCGGCAATCTTGGGAATGGAACCACAGTCTTCCATGTAAGCAGCATTGCATCCCGTACCGAAGATGCAGCCGATCTTCATAGCGGTATCAGTATAGGCTGAAGCGATCAATGTGCCAGTAGTATCATTAATGATAGCCGCGAGCTTGATGGGGACGCCCTATTCACATAATCAGCAGCGATTATTGGGGTTTTTAGAGTGATGTTCAGCATACGCGAGCCTTTAGGGCCTCCTCAAACATGGGCACGATGTTCTTGCCCTCCACACCATCAATGTCGAAGCCCTTGGTCCATCGCTGTAGAATACCCTCATCAATGTAGTTCTGGGTGGCAGGATATGAGAATGTGAAACCCAGCGGGATTTTCTCCAGCTTGCTGCAGTCTCCGTGGTGAGTCTCGAGGAATTGGTAAAGACACTCGGCAATGTATTCCCAAAGCTCTTCAGATGTACCAGACTTGAGCTCCTCGGGCATGCGGTACTTGGACTGGAGGATATCGAACTCGGATTTCTCTTCGGTCAGGGTGATCTGGCAGACTCGCAGGTTTGTTCCGCCCATATCCAGGGCCAGGTAAGTTCCGGTTTCATAGCCATCGGGGTAGGACATGACCCAGGTAGGGTTCATAGGCTACGGACTTGGTTAGAAGCAGGATTGGAGGTGTCTGTTTCGAACTCACGATGCTACCCCCCTCAACACTGAGGCCTATTAAAAGTCAGATAGTCGTCCCTGTAGTCTACAGAACAGTAGGGTTCACCTTTGGCCAATTCGGAGACAAAGTGGTCGGTAATCTCCTTGAGCTTAGCAGGCTCTACCGTAAAGAGCTTCTCGAGCTTGTGAATCTCATCGGCGAGATCCTTCGGGACATCGGCCATTGATCCTGACATGATTTATCGTTAGCAACGGAGATTTGAGCTGGCTGATATTATTTTGCATGCATGTATTTGGAAAGACAAGTGAGGAGGGAAAGGTTAATAGAAGGACAGCACATTTTGACTTCGGTGCTGCATGGTCACTGCACAAGCACTGCATCTACACTTTGACAGTAGGACAGTGATTGCCAGCCGGCAAACCCAATGGCATTCAGTAACCATGAAGTACGAGCTCACGTCATACACCTTATCTGAAAATTCGTTGTTTCCCCGAAACTTGAGGTCATAGTTGCATGCACAGTCGACTATCATTGTTGTCGCCGATTCTTGGCCGAGCCCCAAGAGCCAATGGGGATGGCCCTCGGTCTCGCACGACGGGTTTTTTCACTGCCGTGACTCTAGAAGACGACTTCGTCTTATCTCCAAGTTTCGTCACCAGTAATGTTGGGGAGGATGGAGGAACATCGTCATCGCAGCGCATTTTTTGCTGGATCTGCCCCACCGAGCAAGCTTCCTCTCCGTGAACAAGTAACAGCTCGTGGCCAGCAGCAATTGATGCTCCCAAATATCGAGACACAGAGTTTCTCGGTCGCGGGGACTTCATAACACGATATGTGATAGCATTTGAGTATACGTACCCTTTCGGGAGGGAGGACGTCGAGGACCGAGACCGACCATTTTGATGAGGGAGGTTTGACTTTGGCGGGGTTCGGATTTGGCGGGGTAGTGTCTTGTTGAAGCTTCGTAGCGCGTAGGTCACCGTGGAAACTTTTGTAGGGAGAAAGGCTTATTCACGAAAGGAAAGAAACACAATTTAGAATGGGTTGTGGAGTATAAGGAGGATGGTGTAGGTAGGGGGATACAGGGTTTTTAAAGCAGCCCAGATATGGATGGGATGGGATGGAAGGAGGTGGAGTAGAAAGCACCTTACGTAGGTAAGGTAGGTGCTAGCAGGTCCTAACTGGACTGGACTGAAGCAAATTGAGGTGAGTCGAGGTCAGGACAAGCCGTTGAGCGGGAGATTTGCAGGGAGTTAACTTATTAGTTGTCTGCTCATGTCATCAATCGGCCAGAAGCAAAGTACATCTACCTGCAAATAAAGGTAGACATGTACTTTATCTTATATCTTGTGACCAATTGGCAACAGCCAGATCGTCCCAGGTCTCCGCTGTCTTGACCCTCAACTCCATACTATGTAAGTATCCGAAATACATAGACCTGCTTTCTACTTAACACTTGTGTCTGCTCCCCTCCAAAGGTTAGTAGGTACCCGAGCTACCTCTGTACCCTTCCCGCCTTCATAGTTTGGTCATTGACCGCTTCGTTGCAAAAAGGAAGTAAGCAAACAAGAGACATCTCTCCTCAAGAATGATACTAGCCCGAACAAGAACTCAGGCACCTCACGCTTAGACATTCGTGGTCCGAGATGCGTGTGGGTTGAGGTGTCTCTTCTCCTCAATCCCAACTGGAGCCCCTGGTGTTGAGCTCCCATCTTGTCGGGCCGTTGATGGAGGGGGGCATTGGTATTAGTGGTTACTCTGGCTGAAAGTCGCACAACACATTAGAGTTCCAATTGCGGTTTTTTAGTTGCTTCTCTTGTTTAATGCTGTCTCTTCGAACTCACAATTTGGAAGAAATTCATGATACCCCGGCTATGCACATGGTTCACTGCTCTCAACCTTCATGAGCTGGGGAACATGGGGGTCGGCCGCGTCCAGTCTGGGCAGTTTAAGCTCCAGCTTGGTAACATGATGTCAGGTCCCAGTAAGCCACCTTCGTGGGGGGGTCTCCAAGGCAAGGTACTTGGTTCTTCTGCCGTTCAGGTATCTCACAGTGGCTTCCATCAGGCATGCAGTGGGGTGGGTGCTCAGGCCAATTGAACGCACCTTTAGGTAGGTAGGTAAGTAGTTAAGGTAACGGGGGTCCGGACCCGGCGCTACGATTCTCCCGAGCCAGATCTAGCCACGTTTTCATTGGTTAGGGATGCTAGCTATGGGACCTACCCTGAAGCTCCCGCTGACGCGCCAAATGGGCAACGTATGCTTTTTGGGGAGCTGTCTCAGGAGGGTCTAGAAGTTGAGGTGTCTTGAGAGTTGCGAGCTTGCATTAATCAAACTTTGACCACAATTACCTTGCGGTACACGGCCACGACAAATTTTCATTTTGGACAGCTTCGGATCTCTCAATCAATGAGTGCATCCCCATCTAAGCCGTCATCATGAAGCCTTTCGCCATCACCACGGCGCTCTTTAGCTTCGTCTCCGTCGCACTCGCTGGCGCAACTACAGACCCCAAGACATCAAAGGTCATCCTGCCCGTCGATTTTAAGCCTCCACAGGTTTTCAAGAACGCCAATTTGGTGCACGTCATCTCTCTAGAGAAGACCTACGTAAAGGAACAGATCAATGTCCTCGTCGAGAACGTTGCAAAGGAGCCGCAGACAGAGTACTATGTGCCATTTACTGCCGAACAGCTTCCTCGTATAGGAGGTTTCGAGGTTAAGGATCGTAAGGATGCGAACGCCGGACCGTTCGTGGCCGAGACTGTCGAGTATGATTCTCTCAGGTATGTGTCTTCAAGCTTGACTATGCCACAATTTAATACTAATGGGTGCAATATAGTGATGTTCAGTACTATCGTATTCGACTGCCCACGCCGCTCAAGCCTGGTGCTCAACAAACACTCGGAATCACCTACTATTACCTGAAAGCCTATACTCCTCTCCCCGCGGCTGTTTCCCAGGACGATGACCAATACCTGAGCTTCAACTTTTCCGTTTATGCACCGTCTGCCTACATCACGAAGAAGCAGAAGACCGAGCTTAAAGCTGCTTCGGCTGATGTCCCCGATTATACAAAGCTTCCAGGCAGTGGCGAGGTCAAGGAGTTTCCCGTCAAGCAGGGCACCAAGCTCATATATGGTCCCTTCGATGAAAAGCCCGCCGGTGCTGTCTCCCCTGCAAACGTTCGCTTTCAGTTTACCAAACCGGTCATCCATGTCAAGGAGCTCGACCGTTTGGTTGAAGTCAGCCACTGGGGCGGCAACATCGCTTTCGAGGAACACTACGAGATGCATCACGGCGGTGCCAACCTTTCTGACAACTTCGATCGAATCAAATATTCTCAGCATTCGTTGTACCGTCAGCATGGGGTTGCAGGAGTTCGTCCTTCGCATTACCTCGACCAGCTACGAATTCCTCTTCCAGGTGGAAGCGTGGACGCCTACTATACAGATGTGATCGGCAACGTCACGACGTCTACTTGGCGAACCGACAGCCGAGACGCTCTTCTTGTTCTAAAGCCGCGATACCCTCTTTTTGGTGGATGGAGGTACCCTTTCACTATTGGCTGGAACTCCGATGCTTCTAACTTCCTGCGAAAGACCGCCCCTGGTAGTTTCGTACTCCGAATTCCTTTCATTGAGGGCCCTAAGCAGCCAGAAGGCGTTGAATATGAGCACATCAATGTCAATGTCCTCCTTCCAGAGGGCGCTGAGTAAGCTAACAGTCCAAGCACTATCTGTGCCTTTGCTAACTTTGATATAGGAACGTTAAGTTTCACACCAACATTCCCGAATCATCCATCGTATCTACCTCGGTTGATCTGACCAGGACCTACCTCGATACTGTTGGTAGAACAGCTCTCAGCATCAAGGCGCGAAACCTGGTTGACGATTTCCGAGACCGCCAACTTATCATCTCTTACGATGCGCCTCTCTCGAGCGCTCTTCGAAAGCCTTTGGTCATCTTTGCTAGTGCCATGGTAGTATTTGTCACTACCTGGGCGTTGGGCCAGGTGCAGGTGGGATTTAAGCCCAAGAAATAGACGCTTTAATAGAAACGGAACGTGTCTTTTGATTGAAGGGGTCTTCGCCTTTACACGATGAGGAGCCTGGAAGCAGCTGCTGGAAAGATGTAAAAGTGTAAAATAGAGGGATCTCATATTAGTAAATGGATCAGGTTTCCTGTTTACAAGACGCAAGAAACATCAGATGACAGTCAAATACTCGCTTGGCTTTGGTCATGTTCTGACAAAGACAGCAAAGACACCACTAAGGATAGGGTCCAAGCGATTATCCGTAGAGGCGGGCAACTCCGTAAGCCAGGTAGGCCCAGCCTCTTTTAATGGCATCTTGGTCTTTGCTGGGCTCTCAACACGGACTTTGGTACCACACGAAAGTTGTGTGGAGGGACTGTATCTCCCAGTTAGGCCTGAGATGGCTAGATGGGTGGGCGAGACAGGCTCCGAATGGTCACCCTGGTTAAGGACCCTCTCCTTGTCTGCGCCAGGTTCTGACAGCATGGGTTAGTCAAAAGAAACCGGGCAAACGAAACCAGGGCACTGGTATAAGATTGAACATGAGAACCCTCCTCGAAGTCTCACACATTCTTTTGCATTCATAATTCGACAACCAATATCTCAAGTCGAGGCTGATCAGTCAGGGTCTCACTTTACAGTCGCTCTAACGTTCTCATTCGACATCCCGTCCTATCACAGCTACGACCAATCTTACCCTTGCACAACAAACCCTCAAACAACCATCAGGATGTGTTTCGGCAGTGAACCCAAGCCCAGGACCAAGTATTACTATCACGAAGAGATCACGCCTTCTAGACGATACACAGGTCATCATCACCACCACCATCATCACCATCACTCACGCTCTCCCCGAGCAAGCTACACCAGTGTTTCTAGACGGTCATACAGCCACAGCCCACGAAACAGTGGCACTGTTGTCTATGAGCGCTATTGATCGTCTGAAGGCACCAATACTGAATTGTGGGTGTAATTAAAGACGATGACGTTGTACAGAGCATGCGGTACTTGGCGGGCTGTGTTTAGCGGCATTGGCAATATGTTTTATGTATTGATGAGGGACGTATGACTATTTGGGCAAGGCTTGGAACTGTCTTGTTAAAGATATCGGATACAGGGTGGGCGTTAATAATGCACAGGAATAGGCGATATAGCGCGATGAGATAATATGGAGGTTTCTTTTTTTGTTTTTTTGTTTCTTTTTTTTGGCTCAATGGGCTGTTGATCATAAGTTGTTACAGTAGAAAAGGTCAACTTGAAAATATCAAGATGCCATTCGATCAATGTCTCTTACATGAAAGGCTGAGCCTCCTGCTTCTTTCTCGGGAGCCACGGATCTTCGTCATTTGGAGCTGTTCCTCTGTGACCCTTTGGAAAGCCTGTTGACGTATCGTTTGGGCGGGGTGCGGAGTGTCCCGCAAGGCTGGATCGTCGCTAGAAGAGCTCATGACATCATACTGCATTCCGCCACCGAACACCCAAAGGCTCTCTAAGACAGATACAGGGAGTTACTCCAAATGTGAGCGTAGTTGCAGCTGAAAACATGTACTTGTGCTACGGAAAGCAGGGCAGATCAAGATGTGTTAGTGTCGTCAACGTCAGTTCAAAAGGCCCTCCTGCTTGTTTAAAACCTGCACAACCCCTGCCTTTGTATTGGCAGCTTCAACCTCTGGAGACCTCTTACATCCATCCCCCTTGTAACAGACCAGACCAGGACCCAGACGATTCGCACTGATTTACCACCCAAAGAGGCTCTGCAGCTGAATTCTTGAATCGCCTTATTCCACTGTAAGCTGTCACCTGTTTGTGTGAGGAGACGCTGGGCTTTGTCTGTTCCATAGGTGCCCGGCGGGAAAGGCAAAAGGAAGAAGCATTCCGTGATGTAAAGCTGACTATATGAAAGAAGGTGCATTCTGGATAAGTCGCAGTCACTCTTGACCGATACCTGATTCACCTGCCTACCTTGGCTTTCTAGGTATCCTTCCTCAAGCCTTCAATATGTAAGCTCCCGTCAGCATCTACATCAATTGTCAAACTTCATATGCTGTCGCGCCTTAACCAAGCTTACTGTATATCAAAATACAATGTCACGCTTCAGCTTTGATGCCTCTGCCTCACGCCATGAACCACTATGTTTGGAAAGCTCGATTGACGTGAAACCCTTTCCTAGGAATCGCGCACTCTCCATTCGATCCAACAAATCCAAGGGCAACTCTGGCGCTGGTGCCGGAGCCAAGCGGGGTTTTTCCTTCAACTCACTCCGCGGCCAGGTCCAACCTGAGCTGTCCCGTAAGCTCTTCCGCCTCATCAAATCGGAGAATAACCTCATTGGCGCCCATGAGACCGCCGGCCGTGAGCGGGTTTCCATCGCGACTCAGTTATCGGAATGGGGTGAGCACACCGGAGATGACAGTATTAGTGATATCTCGGATAAGGTGGGAGTTGTCCTAAGTGAAATGGGCGAGCAGGAGGACGCATATGCTCATGCTCTTGACGATTCTCGCGCCTACCTCAAGGCTATTCGAAACACCGAGAAGAGCGTACAGCCCAGCCGTGAGAACAAGGATAAGATTGCCGACGAGATCCAGAAGTTGAAGTTGAAGGAGCCTGGTAGCACAAGATTGCCTGTCCTCGAGCAGGAATTGGTGAGAGCTGAGGCTGAGAACCTTGTGGCGGAGGCTCAATTGACCAACATCGTGAGTTGCGACTTGCATCGTGTCATCAGCAATTTGAGCAAGACTGACCGATCATGCAGACCCGACAAAAGCTCAAAGAAGCCTATGCTGCCGAGTTTGCTGCCACCATCGAACGTGCCGAAAAGCAGATCATCCTAGCCAAGCATGGCCGCCGTCTGTTGGAGCTCCTCGACGATTCGCCTGTGGTCCCTGGTGATACACGAGTGCCTTATCAACACTCCTCCCAGGCACGCCAAATCCTCAACGATGCTGAGGATGACCTTCGAGACTGGCGACCCGAGGCCGAGGGCTTTTCTACTCCAGTTCAAAGCCGATCGCCAACCCTTGAGGGAAAGGGAAAGGCAAAGGAGCCTCTGGCTTCGGGAGACAATTTGTCTCCTATCCAGTCTGAGGCAGCTACAGTTGAATCCGAGACTTCTCCTTTGGAGCAACGGGGTACCAAGTCCTCTGTCTATGCTGAGGTCGCTGGCTAAGTGGGCAATTACAGGATAGTGAATCAGGGTGCCGATTCTGGCATGGGCTTTTGTTTCGATAAGCTTCGTTTTCTTGAGCAGACGAGAAAGTTTGCTTGCTGTCATCGCAGTCTGTCTGGGTATCGTCGAGGGACTAGTTGCTAAGTTTAATATGTCTGGGGTACTGAGAGGGGTTCTTGAAGTGCTGTACGTTTATATCCTTTGATTATTGCTTGGTTAGTCTCGTTAGTTGAATCAGAATGGGCGTGTCTATGAAAAGGCTAAAATAGTGTCATGTTGAGGTTCGTAGTGTATGTAGCACCTTGGGTGTAAGATCGACTATGAATTGGCTCATGGCGCAAACTATGGGCTTAGGCTCATATCCAATTGATTGTTGAATCACTCAGCACCAATCGATATGAGGTGATCAGTATCGTGGGTCCTGGTGCATCGTTTGGGGCTCTGGCTTTTCAAACGGTGTGGATGTATGGGGTCTGTATCTTGGTGTTGCACTTAAGACGGTTTATATTCCGGTTACGGGGATGGGAGAATTTTCATGAGAGGCTTAAGTGCAGAACAGAAGGAAAGGTTTAATAGTCTCCGCAGTGAATATCTTGAAATGAGTACACAAAGGAAGTGTACTAAGGACCTGAGCCTAGACATTGCTTCAATCCATTTAGCTGCAGGTGTAATGAAATAGGCTCATCGGGTCATGACTTGTCTCCGGGCTGTCGGCTGCGCTGTGTGGATATGACACAGCATAGAGATGAGGACCAATTTAGCACAACCGAGACCCATCATGATAACCAGATCCAGTTAGTTTCTGGTCCGTATGCTCCGTCCGAAAACCAACTCCCGTGCCCGCGAAAAGACGACCTCGGTCTCTCTTGAAGCCCTGCGCTACAGCCGACGACCGCGGTGTAAGGCCTAGGCATAAGGTTTCTTCTCACCGTTACTCTTGATATAACCTCCCAATCTCTTTCCTCTCTCCCTTTTGCACCCTTCTCCCCGGGGCTGCTCCACTTCAAGCCGCCCCCTCAAGACCAGCCTAGTATTGATGTTACAGCCGCAAAGTTCCCGGCTTCTGCTGCTCCAGAGGTCGTTACGCACTACAGTCACAGGCAGAAGCAGAGGCACAGGCACCGCAGCCACTGGGACACTGCTGTACAGTCCCTCCGCAGCGCCGTCGCTGTCGCCATACCGAGTACCTGGCCGGGCCAATTACATGGCATCGCTGGCAGCACGCAGCCCTGCCGCTGCAGGCCCCGGCGGGAGCAATAGTGCCGTTACCAGTGGTGCCCCGCCCCCTCCATCCTCCTCTTATTCTCACTCTGCTGCTACGTCAACCTCCAAAATTTCTTCCCGTCGAACAGCTCAGATTGCTCGACACTTTTCCTCCTCATCCTCACCAACAGGTCCCGTTTCAAAGCAGAAATCTGACATGGCCTCCAACTACACCGTCCGCAAGGTTGCGGCTCCCAACACCCTCGAGCACCGAGTCTACGTCGAGAAGGATGGCCAACCCGTGTCTCCTTTCCATGATATTCCTCTCTATGCCAACCAGGAGCAGACCATCCTGAACATGGTTGTCGAGATTCCTCGATGGACCAATGCCAAGCTTGAGGTATGTTCTGGCCAACGTCAATTGCTGTCTTGTTGCCTGCTCGGCACGCTTTGCTTTATTTACAGCTGTCGTGTGCTCCAATATTACCCCTCCCTGTCCTTGCGCAATCGCTGCCCAGACCGACAAAACGCAAAACATGAATACTGACAAAAACCTCACTCTAGATCTCCAAGGAGGAGCTCCTCAACCCCATCAAGCAGGATATCAAGAAGGGCAAGCTTCGATACGTCCGAAACTGCTTCCCCCACAAGGGTTATCTCTGGAACTACGGTGCCTTCCCCCAGGTATGCTCATATTTAGCCCAATCTGACGTGGTCATTCCTAACTCGATCACCAGACCTGGGAGGATCCCAACTCCGTTCACCCTGAGACCAAGGCTAAGGGTGATAACGACCCTCTCGATGTTTGCGAGATCGGTGAGCTCGTTGGTTACACTGGCCAGGTCAAGCAGGTCAAGGTCCTCGGTGTCATGGCTCTCCTTGACGAGGAGGAGACTGACTGGAAGGTCATTGTCATTGATATTAACGACCCTCTCGCCTCCAAGCTGAACGACGTCGAGGATGTCGAGCGACACCTTCCTGGTCTGCTCCGTGCCACCAACGAGTGGTTCCGTATCTACAAGATTCCCGATGGCAAGCCCGAGAACCAGTTTGCCTTCACTGGCGAGTGCAAGAACAAGAGGTGAGTTCTCAAACTGCGGCTTAGTGAGCCCGGGACTAACAACTTTAAGCTATGCTCTTGACGTCGTCCGCGAGTGTGCTGAGGCTTGGGAGCGTCTCATCACTGGCAAGACCCCTGCTGGCGGTGTCTCCACGTAAGTCTCTGAGCTGTCTTCCTAACATAGTTGATATTAATGTTTGCATAGCACCAACGTCACTGTCCAAAACTCTCCTTCTCGCGTCTCCCCTGACCAGCTCCCCCCTCTGCCTCCCAACGAGGATGTCCCCGCCGAGAAGATCGATGCTTCCATCGACAAGTGGTTCTTCATCAGCGGTGCCTCTGCTTAAGTGTTCATAGACCGACCAACCATCTTGCATAAAAGGAAGAAGTATGGCAGACATGTAGTCTTCACAAAAGTTGAGCACAGAGATACTCAATAACAATATATAAAATTGATGCCAATTGTCGTAATATTATACAAGACCCTCAATCCCTGCTATGCCATACTGGGGTTCTTAAATGTACATGAGTCGTTTCCTAAACGCCGTTGATGCAGAGTGATACAGTATAGCGGTGTTTTTCACATATTTTAATCGGTCAAGTCGGCTGCCTTTTGCAGTTGACGCGAATGTCGGTCTACTTCCTCGACCAGTCCTTTAATGTTGATCTTTTGGCAATCGAAGTTGAGCTCCTTGCCATCCTCTGCATCTCGTTAGCCATTGAACCCCATGGAGACTTTAACCTTCTAGTATTACGTACTAAATTTCACTCTTAGGGAGCTGGGCTCTTTTGAAGTTCGGGGTAGGATGGTTGATGTGATTGTTGTTCCATTCGCTCGGGCATTCGGAGGCAGAAATGTGAGAAACAGACGAGCTGGCTTTGCGCAGGCCGAGAACGGGTTGAATTTGGCCGAAACCTCAGTCATAAACTTGGTGATCATCTTGACGGCGGGGGAAAGGCGAAGCTCGTGAAATACTGAGAGAAATTGGCTTTGGCAAGGGAGTAGAACGTGGTCGTTAACACAGTCAAGAGCTACAGGCGGCTACTTTGGTGATGCTGAAATTTCCGAGGTTCGAACCGTCTCGGTACATGCATATCGCCCTAAAGGGGCAACACCCAGCTAACTGCAACGTCATGATAATGACGGACCACGTTTCGAGATCGACTTGCAAGGCATACACCCCACAGTTATTATTCGCCAGCATAATATCGCAAGCTCAACAAGCTGAAAATGTCCTTCGAGGGTCTGCAGGAGCGTCTGACGGCTCTGCAAGAGACTACAACACAGCTCAAAGAGCTTATCGATCGACTCGCAACACTCAAATTCCAACCTGGCTCTGTGCCCCTGACTACCGATGAGGAGAGCAGCGAAAGCGGCGAACTCAGCGCAGAAATTACGAGTACTCTGCGGGACGGAGAAGAGGAGCATGAGCTTCTGCAGGAAGAAGTGGAGTTTCTGCGTGGTGCAGAGCATGATAAAGACCGATTGAAAGAGAGTGTCGAAAAGATCGGAAAAGAGTTTGAAAGGTATGGTTTGTACTGAAAGGAAAATGGTATTTATGTCTAAACGTACTCTAGCTGCCGTCTCTCTTTTCGAAAAGCACGACTGTCGGCAAAGCATAGCCTCGCACAGGCACAAAGACGAGAGCGCGAAATCCTCCTTACATCATTTTCACAACCTACTTCCGAGACCAACTCTCTTTACCCTGACGACGAAAAGTCTTCTCGTACTACACGCCATCAGCAGCATGTTCAGAAGCAGCAATCGAGCCTCACTGAAGAGGATCAACAGAACGTTGGTGCGAGTGCTAATGTGACCAACGCCCTGCGACGAACACATGATTTGATCCAGGCGGAGTTGGCGCGCAGCGAGTTTGCGCACGAGACTCTGACGGAATCTTCTGCTGCTCTGAAGCAATTGAACGAGTCGTATGGCTCTCTGGATACAATGCTGGCGAGCTCCAAGGATTTATTGGGCACATTGCTGCGCTCGCAGAAAAGCGATACGTGGTACCTTCAGACGACATTTTATATGCTAGCCTGTACACTGGGATGGCTGTTATTCAGAAGGCTACTGTATGGACCGATGTGGTGGATTGTTTGGCTACCACTGAGGTTGATGTTCGGATTAGGTACATCGGCAGGCAGTGCGGTGATGCACGCGGGTTCCGGGCAGGGCCAGGTGAAAGAGGCTGGACAGGCGAGCAAAGGAGCTCCGGTAGAGGGCTTGCCGGACGATGAACTGCCCACCGTTAAGGTTGCCACCGAACAGAAGGCTGAGGTTTTGGAGGAGGTGGATAAGATTGTGAACGTCGTGAGAGAGGCAGATGATCTGGGAAATATCCCAGAGGGTGATGAAGACAATACGGGCAATCCCAAGAAGAGGATGTGGGAGGAGCCTGATGTTGTTGAGCAGCAACGCCCTAGAGATGAGCTATAAGTTGGATAATTATTAATTTTATAGCCGCAAGGCCCTGGATATGTTGTGCGATATGTGTATAACCATGGAGCAAGTCTTGTGTTTCAAGCGCAAGACTTAGCAGGCTGAACAGCAAATCAAAATTTAGATGATATGATGCCCATCAAAAAAACCCGCCAAGAGAATGATTCGTGATAGTGGCATGCTCTATTCTCCGGGTGAGGCTTTTCGTATCTTGGTCATTAGCATGTTATCGACCACATTCATCTATCGGCTACCCTCGAATTTTCTTTCAGCCATCATCTCACATAACGCCTTGCCTCCTTCTTGGCTTTCAAACTAACTACCTGGTAAGCAACCCCTTTCGCCAAGAGCACAAACTAAGGTGCCTGGATTTGTAGTCACACTCTCACTTCTTCTCCGACTATGTTCGCTGGGGAGCAATCTGCTCGACTTCGCTAATCCAAGGAAGGCCAAGCTTCTTCATCTCAACGGCAAGCTGGAACAGATAATCGAGACTACGTCATATCAGCATAATCATTCGTATATCATGAGTGAGGTTGTGATATCATCTTTACCTCTCACATTGAGTCTTGGCCTTATGAACGTTGTCGCCCCAGACATAGACACCATGGCGACGGACGAGAACAGCGTATGTGTCGGGATACTTATCCATCGCTTCTTCGAGATACTCGGTCAAGTCCTCCTCATGAGGAGTGTTCTCGATGACTGGAATGCGAAGGGTGTCATGATAGCCCAGGTTGCCTGTCTTGTTCATGCCACGGCCAAAGCCCTTGATCTGCTCAATGTTGTTGATCTCGAAGACTCGGTCCTTTCCGGGGCCTTGTGATTCTAACAGGAGGGTGACAAGAACAGCCCATTGAGAGTGAGTATGTATACAGCAGCCAGCTCCTCGGCGGGTGAAAGCAGCGAGGAACAAGGGGGTACACTGAGAGGGCTTGTAGCAGGGAGGAGATCGCAGATAAGTGCGCTGGTTGAGCTTGTTGTGGTTAGGATCTTGCTCAGAAAGAGCCATGACATAGATATCGGTGTTCTTCATGAGTTCTTTTTGAACGCCTGAGGGCGCAATGTATACGAGATCACTGCGATCATAGTGTAAGTTAGAGAAACTTTAGCTCCCTATTTTTATAGCAAACACTCAGGAGAAGGTTCAAATATCTTCTCATTCACTTGAGGAGGATATATGCCGGTATCATGAGTCTCGGAATAAATAAATTTGCTTTCTCCAACTCATCATCGCGGGGTCGCGGGGTAAAAGGTGATAAAATTTCAAACATGAGCAAAGCAAACATACTCATCTCGAATAGAGCAACCGCCTCCTGTTCCCGTAACCCAGCCCAGAGTCCAGAACTTTGCGCATAGAGAAGGGATCAGGTTGGCAGGATGGTTCGGGTCCTCGGAAGTAATGAGGACATCGCCAGTTGGGCGTTGCTCAGTTGACATTTTGTCTTTAGAGGAAGATCTAGAGATGCGGAGCGCTATAAACTATGTCTTTCCAGAGGTTTTCTGATTCGGAGCGTAGCAGCCGGAGCAAGACAGAGATCCAGCGGAGGATCGAGGATTGGAAAATGAGATTGCAGCACGGTCAATGTGATGCAGCTGAAGGTGATGTTGGTGGTGGACAGTTTCTTGTCCAATGTGAACCAACGCCGCACCTGTCTACCTTGGGCTGTGGTTTCAGAGCCTCCTAGTGGCTGAGGAAGATAGATCGGGTATTAAGTGCTCTGTGCTGTCAAACCCCATCCCATGATGACAAGAGCACTCTTGGGAGAACGACATAGTAAGCTAGCCAATTAACAACCAGAAGATATTCTCCAAGACCTTTCTCTGGAGAATGAGGTCGTGGCCGATGAGCGCAATGGCCTAAACAATCAGAAACAATTGCTTGGGAACGTTGAGCGGTTACTACTTACTGCCTACCTACCTTACCTACTAAGGTAGTCTTGACTGGGCCGGCCGTATTTCTCCTGGTCCACCTACTGGCTCGCCAAGATCTACACCAAGTCTCTGTCTCAAGAATCTTGGCCATGTGATGGAGTTTTCTTTTGTCTGGAATATTCTATCTTGTATTCCGATCCTATGCAATGCGTGCGACCTCGGTTTTCGAAGGGCATTGGCCTCAGTCTGATCTGAGGTTGTATTGCGTCTATGGTGGGTAAGCGAGTGAGCTATGAATAGGAACGGGGACGGAACAGCCGAGAATGGTCCAAAAAGACACAGCTGGTGGAGATTCTCTCCCGTCAAGATTCATCGATGCAAGTTTGCAATGGGCCAGATAACCATCTGTTACAACACATAGGGGTATAGTACACGTCTTTGCATGAACTCAAGGGCTCATGTTATCTGAATGACTCAGTTTTGAATATGTGATAGTAACCAGCATCAGATGGAGAATCTTCCCGAATTGAAGACGAATAGACGAATGCCTTGGAACAGACCTGGCCTGTGTTTTAACATTTTCAAGGAAGGCGCCTCAATCACAAGCCTTCACGGGTGGGTAATAATACTCGTTTAATGAGTGCGAGAATCCATCAACAGGCTCTGAGCATCATGTCTTGTCTTGATGCTGACCCATGTCCCTGCTTTAAATGACCCTTTTCAGCTCTGAGCGCCGGTGCCGGGCGCCAACAACCTGGTCTGGAAGAGCTGCACTGTAGCAGTAGCAGTAGCAGTAGCACAGATGCCCCTAATATCAAAGTGGCATATGGGGGAACGGGGAGCACCGCCGGGGCTTTTTTCTCTGCCATACCTCGTATTCATGGATTAGGATGGAATAGGTTGAGCCGACGGCTTTTGCAGGTGACAACGCGGCATAGAGCATCCGTTGGAGGTCCTGGGCGCCTTTTGCCTGTCACTTTGAGGGAAGAGCAGAGTTTGATTTTGTTGAGTTCTTGAGCATGTAGTCTATTAACCGACCTAGTGACAGTGCATTGAGATGACGCTGGTGTTAGCCAACCAAAATGTATACATATTCGCCAATGAAAACGAGGCCATTTTAATTACTCTGGCCAAGCCCTCCAAAGCGGCCTCGACTCCTTGAGCCGGCTGGTATGGTGCTAACTCAGTAGACCATGACTTTCTAGTCTGTTCTTTATTCACTCATACATACCGTGAAGAAGAAAACAAATCGTCAAGTGTGTTGTTGTTTACATTGTATTGTCTGGATTGCAAACACTTTGCAAATAACGCTCACTGACTGATGGTTTACAAAGTCTCGTCTCGGACACACTTCCGCCCACCCCTTGTTCCAAATGGAGGCCTGGTCTATTATTGTCTAGCCCAAGGGTCACCCCCTGAGACAACCTAGACAACCTAGACAAGCTCGAATCCAATCGACTTTGGAGAGATCCGATGCTAGTGCTGTAATTTAGGCGCGCTGAAAACAACAGCCGTGTCCCCGTCACCTTTGAAGTTGCAGATTGGGAGGGGGGCTCGTCAGCGGTGGTGGAAAGACAGAAACACATGTAAGAAAGGACTGCAAACGGTGGTCATGTCGCCTAGCAACACGAGCTGTTGGAGGCGAAGCTCCTCATGATGGATGGATGGATGAGCAAGTGGAGGATCATCCATCCAATTTGTGTGGGTCGCTTGTGTTTTTATCTCCCAACGTCTTTTTCCATCCATCATAAGCTTTGCTAGTTACAGTCAGTCACAACGTGATGACCATCCTCGATCATCTGAGCCGAAAAAGAATTGTTAAACGAAGGGAGAGATGCAAGATCTGCGCTGAGCCGGAATTACAGGAACATCCCCCAGCTCAATTGGCAAATGGTCGTTTCTTCCCCTAGTCAACGCAGGAGGCAGGACAGGGACGGCAAATTAGTGGCAGTCTCTTGGATCATGGCTTGCAAATTTAAAATTGATGTCGGCGGGCTTCCCCAGACCAGAAAGTAAACGAACATCGATCGGCATCACATCAGTCGTCTACGGAGCAGGTACCGCATGCCTCCCTCCTCAGGCTCCTCTTCTTCGCTCGCTACAGTCCGACCCGACTGTAACTCACTCTAATTTTGTGCTTGTGCTTGTCCTTTCTTTGTTGTCATCATCCAACTGCATGTATGTACTGTGCCTATGTCACAACGTGGACGTGGACTTGTGTGAGGGGGTTTGCGTGGCATACCCAAAACTCTCCTCATCCTTTTTTCTGTTGTGTTATTATGATACTAACGGAACCCTGAATGTGCATCATGTGTGCTCTGTGCCTACGGCCAACAGTAATAGCATCCCCGAGAAGGTGATGGATACTTCGTTTCTCTCTCCTCCTCGTCTCTTGCACTTCCTGATCAGACAAAATGGATCCTCAATGGCTCCAATCCTAATCCTAGCGCCATCATGGGTCTTCTCTTCCCTCACCCCATGCCCATGTCCGTCCATGCTCCTCCATGTCCCACCTCGAGCCATTGACAAGCAAAATGTGAAGGTCCTGATGGGTCCCCTATCTCCCGATGAGCCGGGGGCTAGCTTGGCGCGCTTTGCCTTCACCTCAGGTCAGTCTTGTTGACTTGTGCCTGTGCCTGCGCCTGCGAGCCTGTGACTTTCACGGCTTCCCCTAGCCTGGCCTGGGGGGTCTGAGACTTTGCTTTGCCTTGTCTAGGCTTGCTTTGGGCTTAAGCGGTGGTAAGGTCATTGGCTTGATGGTGTGGATGCCCCTTTGAAAACCGTCCACGTCCAGTCGAGGACTGGACTCATAAAAAGACCTGGCTACCCCGTCGCGTGTTCATGCTTCCCTTCCTCTTCACCCTCGTTGTCATCCATCCGTCGTTCGTTAAGACAAGAATTCTACTTCAGACTTTCGCTTTGAGATCTATCTCGATTACTTTACACTACTAATTCTAATATCAACAACCTCGAAATCCATCAACATGCGTTTCACCTCCATCTTCGTTGCCGGCGCTTTCGCCACCATGGCCGCTGCCCAGAGCAAGACTGCTTCTGTCTCTGCCGCTCAACAGTCTCAGCTTGACTGCCTTGACCGCTGTCCTGCTGGTAATGTCAAGTGCCAGTCTTACTGCATCACTGTAAGTACGCCATTTCTCGTAAAGAAAAAAAAAACACAGGTCTGACAATAATACCACAGGTCCCCTCTCCCGATGAGAAGAACATCAACGCCACCACCGAGTGTGTTGCCGCCTGCCCCAAGGGCAAGGGTTCTGCCTCCGATACCGAGAAGTACTCTGTCTGTCTCCAGGACTGTATCGCCAACAACTACTGGAAGACCGTCGAAGGTACTCCCCAGGAGACCGGCGATGCTAGTTCCAAGGACAAGGCCTCCGCTGCCGAGTCTGCTGCTTCCAAGGCCACCGGCACTGCCTCCGATGAGGGCAGTACCGCCACCGCTTCTGCCTCTGAGTCTGGTGCCACCGCTACCGACGCCTCTGAGACCGCTTCTGGATCTGCCTCCGGTACTGCTTCCGGCTCCGCTGCTAAGTCTTCCGAGACTGGCAACGCTGCCACCGCCCTCGTTGGTGGTGTCTCTCTCCTCGGTCTCGTCGCCGCTGTCTTCGCTCTGTAAATTGGATTGTCTCTTGGACATCCAGTTGATAGAATGGAAGGATTTTAATGGGTTTGCTCTAGAGCGGTAATGATTGGAGTTTGATTTCAAATGTGATACATGTTGGGCATCATGACGAAGGCCTCTTTGGGCCGGATCGACTTTTCATGGACAAATTATTGGAACACCTTGCGCGTTCACATACGGCTCGACACGAGCATCAATACAATACCTCTTTTTTGGCGCTCTGCATAACCTTATCTTGACGTGCGTTTTTCAATTGACTTGAAGTCGGAACAGAACAAAGCACAACAAGACCACTGAGGTTGTGTTGGTTGTGGGGTGTCGTTCTGTGATTGGTTCCCGTTTCCTAATCGGGTGCTTGAAAGGTTAGCTTGTAAACAAGCGAAATGATTGTCTTACGATGAAGGCAATGCTCGAGTCCTATTCAATCGTTTCCATTGTTTTTTCCTACCCGATATAGTTGTATTTCGAAGGCACTTCCTCGAGTGTTATTTGCATACACAACAGTTTTGCTGTGTCGCTCATATTTGTATATATGCGTCATGACAGAAGAATCGGCTTCAAATACAGTTTAATTGCAGTAATACCTTTGACGCCACAATGTTCCATGTGTGCTTGATCTTGTTGCTGTCTTGTCAGGGCCTTTTCGAGACACTAGTTCGGTGCTGAGAGCCGCCTCGAACCGTTTCTAGCTTCTGCTCCATGTCCGTCATCGGTCCATAGGGTAGCTGTTAAACAACCCGTGGACGGGATTTCTTACCACTGACTGATGTCACTCATGATTAAGATAACGCGGAGAAGGACAATCTCTATCGATAAGTTCAAAGTTCATAGTCCACATCCTTTGCGTTGACCAATCTAAACTAGCAAGCCAATGTAGATGCCCCCTATTTCGTTCAGAATAAGGTACTGAAGACTCCGAACTTTGCCATTGGTCGAGCAGTTGCTTTCACACTGAAGCCCAAGGAACGATCCAACTACGGCTCTGTGCATCCTTGTAAACACTATTATGCCTCTCGGACTTGATTAGATAATATTTCTTATTATTTATTAAAGTTGAGGCTTATTACGCTTGTGAAATTAACTATTCATCCGCCAATTGTTCCATGGACAACTGTCTTCTTCTCGAGCCTTCTGTGGGACATGACCTATTCTGTAACAAGGCCGAGGCTGTGAGGCTTCCGTAGATTTCCCCGCCCCCCAAGTTCTGTGGGAGTACCTGACAGTCGGCATCCGCACCTTCCTTCTTCCAACCTTAGTGGCTCCGGGCCACGACCCCCGCTCTGCACCTGTTCGTGATCCCTGAAATTTAGGCGGCTCTGAGCTTCTTCGTTCTACGTGTCCTCAACACTAACACAGAGCTCTCCACTCATTGTTAAGACGCCACCTTTCGCTTCTTCACTCTCCCCATTCTACATTCCACCTCACTCTTGGACCTTTTATATCCTCGAGCGCTGGGAATACCCTCATCGAGCATACACATCTCCTCAGTCACACGTCTTTTTTATTTATTGTGTTTCTGCTTCTCCTCTTGCGCAGCCTCTGGTGACGTCCTTAATTCTCTGCTCAAGCTACTCCGTCACTTCCTTCATCATGAAGCTCAACGCTGTTGCGGCGGCCATGTCGGCTGCCATGCTTACGGGCAACGTCCACGCCGAGGACATCAAAGAGGCTTCCCCCTCTGTTCCCGACAAGCTACCCACATTCACTGTGAGTTTTTTTTTAATGAGCAATTGAGCTCATGTATGGGGCTATGTAGCTCCTCCCCATGAGCTCTTGTCCCAGCCAATTGATAGCTAACCCACCCTTACAGCCGACCGTTGTCAAGGCCGACTTCCTCGAGCAGTTCACCGACGACTGGGACAAGCGATGGAAGCCTTCTCACGCGAAGAAGGACACATCTGGCTCCGAGGAGGAATGGGCTTATGTTGGCGAGTGGGCCGTTGAAGAGCCCGTACAGTACAAGGGCATCGAGGGTGATAAAGGTCTTGTTGTCAAGAACCCTGCGGCGCACCATGCTATTTCCGCCAAGTTCCCTAAGAAGATTGACAACAAGGACAACACCCTCGTCGTCCAGTATGAGGTGAAGCTGCAAAGTAAGCATGACTCTGTAACCCCACTCAGTGATCGCGCATGCTGACATTTTTGCTCCTAGATGGCCTCGAGTGTGGTGGTGCTTACATGAAGCTCCTTCGCGACAACAAGGCTCTCCATCAGGAAGAGTTCGCAAACACAACCCCCTACGTGATCATGTTCGGTCCCGACAAGTGTGGCCATACTAACAAAGTTCACTTCATTTTCAACCACAAGAACCCCAAGACTGGCGAGTATGAGGAGAAGCATCTCGATTCCCCCCCCACCGCTAAGATTACAAAGACCACCGAGCTTTATACCTTGATCGTTCATCCCAACAACACGTACGTCATCAAGCAGAATAACGAGGAGGTCAAGACCGGCAGCCTCTTGGAGGATTTCACCCCCGCTGTCAACCCCCCGGCCGAGATCGATGATGCGAACGATAAGAAGCCTGAGGATTGGGTTGACCAAGCACGCATTCCCGATCCTGAGGCTAAGAAGCCTGAGGATTGGGACGAGGATGCCCCCTACGAGATTGTCGACGAGGAAGCTGAGAAACCCGAGGACTGGCTCGAGAACGAGCCCGTCACCATCCCCGACCCTGAGGCCGAGAAGCCAGATGATTGGGATGACGAGGAGGACGGCGACTGGATCGCCCCTACCGTCCCCAACCCTAAGTGTGCTGACGCCTCTGGTTGCGGCCCATGGACCAAGCCAATGAAGCGCAACCCCGACTACAAGGGCAAGTGGACTGCACCTTACATCGAGAACCCGGCATACAAGGGAACTTGGGCTCCCCGCAAGATCAAGAACCCCGACTACTTTGAGGACAAGACCCCTGCCAACTTCGAGCCCATGGGAGCCATTGGTTTCGAGATCTGGACCATGCAGAATGATATTCTCTTTGACAACATCTACATTGGTCACTCCATTGAGGACGCCAACAAGCTCGCTGAGGAGACATTTGGTGTCAAGCACCCCATCGAGAAGGCCCTCTTCGATGCCGACAAGCCTAAGCAGGAGGACAAGCCTAAGTCTCCCAGCGACCTCAAGTTCCTCGATGACCCTGTTCACTACATCACCGAGAAGTTCGAGCTCTTCAAGGCCATTGCCGCCCAGGACCCTATCGAGGCCATCAAGTTCGTCCCCGAGGTTGCTGGAGCTTTTGCCGCCATTATCATTGGTGCCGCTGGCCTCATAGCTGTTCTGTTCAACCTTGGCAAGTCACCTGCTGTTCAGCAGACTGCTGAAAAGGCATCCGACAAGGCCAAGCAGGTCAAGGATAAGGCTGCTGAGGCCACCGCTACCGGCGCTGAGCAGGTCAAGGGCGCTGTTAACAAGCGCACTACCCGCAGCCAGTCATAAGGAAAACGAGAAAATAATCTCAGATGGTCAGTTGTATCGGGTGGAGTGATATTCAAAAGCGAACGGAGAACCTGTGGAGGTAAGAAGAGAAGCAAGTTTGGAAGGAAATGTACACAATTCTCACGATTGATTGATTGATTGATTTGGCGCATCAGAGCAGCGATAGGGATATCAAACAATTGATAGCTTTTCAGGCTGACCTCACTCTTCCTCGGCTCATGACTCGTCGTGGTGTTCCATATGTCTAGACCACTTAAGAGGTACTATGAAGCAAGGCGTTGGCATTATTATCTCGTTTTGTTTAGTTTCGTATTTACAGTAGGTCAACTCGACAAGTATTAAATATGTTTCTTTTCTTTCCCCGAAATCGGCGTGCATTTACAGATAAGGGTGTCCAGTATCTGTCTAGATCGATATTCAGAAGACGAACGCCCTCCATAAACATCCATTTACGTTTGAGAATCATGGAAGGTGACCCCGACGTCCGATAGATAAAGGTCAAAGAAATCGAAGTGGCAGGTCACTTGAGATAGATATGTTTCCCAATTAGGCAGGCGAAAGGAGATGAACAATAGAGTGGGAGCTAGTTTCTGGCCGGCAATCTCAACCAGTAAGTAGGAGACTAGAATTGGGAGACAAACCTCAGACCGTGGTATCCATCGGCATTGACGGTAACCAGCGGACAAGCCGGAGCTCACTCGGCAATTACCCCACACTTTCCAGAAATGTCAGCTTAGCTCTTGGGGGAAGTTGCTAGCTTATCATGAGTTGCTCTTGCCGCCCCGCACTGACTCGCCTTTGGTGCTTGCAAGTGGTGACCTTCTCAGTTGAACGCCCCTCCAATTGCCTCCGCACCGTTGACATAGCCGGGACAGTTTCTCAGTATAAAAGTCTAGAGAACCCATGACCTCTTGAATTCTGTCCTTTTTGTTGCTTCACTGGAAGTTATCGAGGTCAATCGCTCTCCCTCTCCTGGTTCTTGTCCCTCTCACTTACACACATCGTATTTGAGCCTCATATACTGTCATCTTCATTATCGCCATCATGCGTCGCGCAATCTCTCGCGGCCTGGGTGCTTCCAGCCGATCTACTCCCGCCCTTCCTCGATCCTCTCTCCTCGCCTCATCTAACATCACAAGCGGCTCGTCCCATGTCGCTGCCAGGCGCATTCATGCGACAAGCAAGCAGCTCCAGCCTGTGACGGCTGCCCTGGCCTCAACCGCCAGCAGTTATCCTACCACTCACGCAAAGGTCGAGGCGGTTGATACTCCCTACTTCATCGACAACAAGTTTGTTTCGTCTTCGACCGATAAGTACATCGACTTGCACGATCCCGCTACCAACGAGCTCGTTACTCGCGTCCCTCAGATGACCGACGCTGAGATGAAGGCTGCTGTTGCAAGCGCCGAGAAGGCCTTTAAGTCATGGAAGAACACTACTGTCATCTCTCGACAGCAGATCATGTTCAGATTTGTCCAGCTTATTCGTGAGAACTGGGACCGCCTCGCTGCCAGCATTACTCTCGAGCAAGGCAAGACCTTCGCTGATGCCAAGGGTGATGTCCTTCGCGGTCTTCAGGTCGCTGAGGCTGCTATTGCCGCCCCAGAGCTTCTCAAGGGCGAGGTCCTTGAAGTATCTAAGGACATGGAGACCCGAACATACCGTGAGCCCCTGGGTGTCACCGCTGCTATCTGCCCCTTCAGTGAGTAACCGGCGACTCGCTGGCATAATCCCTTAGCTAATTAAACTGTAGACTTCCCTGCCATGATTCCCCTTTGGTGCATCCCTATTGCCACCATCACTGGAAACACCCTCATACTCAAGCCTTCTGAGCGTGACCCCGGTGCTGCCATGATCATTGCCGAGCTTGTCCAGAAGGCTGGCTTCCCCGAGGGTGTTGTCAACATCATTCACGGTGCCCACCGCACCGTCGACTTCATCCTCGATGAGCCCGCTATCAAAGCGATCAGCTTCGTTGGTGGTAACAAGGCCGGCGAGTACATCTTCAGCCGTGGTTCTGCCAATGGCAAGCGTGTTCAGGCCAACCTGGGCGCCAAGAACCACGCTGTCGTCTCTCCTGATGCCAACAAGAACCAGTTCATCAACTCCATTACCGGTGCCGCTTTCGGTGCTGCCGGTCAGCGCTGCATGGCTTTGAGCACTCTTGTGATGGTTGGCGAGACCAAGGAGTGGCTCAACGAGGTCGCCGAGCAAGCCAAGCATCTCAACGTCAATGGTGGCTTCGAGGAGGGCGCCGATCTCGGTCCCGTGATCTCCCCACAGAGCAAGGAGCGTATCGAGAAGCTCATAGAGTCTGCCGAGAAGGAGGGCGCTACTATTCTTCTCGATGGCCGTGGATACAAGCCCAGCAAGTACCCTAATGGCAACTGGGTTGGCCCTACCATCATCACCAATGTCACACCTGACATGACCTGTTACAAGGAGGAGGTCTTCGGCCCGGTCCTTGTCTGCCTCAACGCAGACTCCATTGATGACGCTATCGACCTTGTTAACAAGAACGAGTATGGTAATGGTACTGCTATCTTCACCAGGTCTGGTGCTACTGCCGAGACCTTCCGCAAGAACATTGAGGCTGGTCAGGTGGGCATCAATGTCCCTATCCCTGTCCCTCTGCCCATGTTCTCTTTCACTGGTAACAAAAAGTCTATTGCTGGTGGTGGTGCCAGCACGTTCTACGGAAAGCCTGGCATCAACTTCTACACTCAGCTTAAGACTGTCACAGCTCTATGGCAGAGTGCTGATGCCGTTGCTAAAAAGGCTGATGTTTCTATGCCTACCCAACAATAATCAGGCAACAACTCAGATGGTGGATTTGTTTTAAAAAGAAAAGCGAGCAAGTAAGAACGGGAGAAGGAAAACGGGATATTGATGTAGAATGCGTATCTGCTAGCATAATAAGGGCAATAGTCAGGCTGTTGGGCTCAGCCGAGTGTCATGAAATTTCAAAAAACATCGAAAACTTCATTCTAATTCGCTATGCCATACGTGAGATATATGTTCTTGGCACTCTCAAATGTTTTTGAGTGCCAGATGTAGAACAGTTATCCCACCCTGCCCCTATGTAGAGGTGCAGGATTGGAAGAACGACTGATAGATGACTAGGGAGATACGTGGTGAAGAAAAAACGGCTGGTCAGAGAGGACCCCAGACGAACCAGTGTGTTTTAGAGAGTAGCTCTAGATAGAGACATCTGAGCACAGACTCTGGCTGACATTATCTTCATTACTCAGAGCTGATAAGAAAGAGAACATGTGGAGTCGTACGTATGGTGGCAAAAAACATAATAATAATAATAATAATAATAATGAATAATGAAAAATGTTAATAAGCAATGATGCAGGTTGATAAATAAAATAGATTCCATATATGAGTAGTGACTAACTACCAAACGTGTCGTGACATGGGCAAGATTACGCCTATCTGGTGATCGATCTTACTGTGTTGGTGGCCCTCTTCTATTGCCCACAATAGTGTTCGCCTCTAAACTATGCCTTCCTGGTCCCTCCTCCTTCTGTCTACTGTGAGTGGTGGCTGATCGGGTCACATTGGCCCGTCTTGCTAAGTTCCTTTCAATGATGATGCAGGCCCAAGTTGGGCACTGTATGAGTTTGCATCAAGGATGATACAATATTGTCAACAACTCCGTACTCCTGGATATAAGAATTCGAAAATGCCAATGTGCACGGGGATCTATTGTCCCCCGGATGGCTCTCGAAGAATTTCAGATAGAGTACGGGCGAGTCTAAGGGTTGCGTGGGCTTTGGCTGTTCCTCTATATTAACTCATGATCCCCCCCGAGCTTACTGCGTTGGAATTTTCATGAATCCGTCATAATATTCATCGAGCCATCGAGCTGCCTGAACACCAGACTCATCAAGGCCTGAGTCCCAGCGACCTATTGAGCCGACATAACCATCGGGACGAACATTAACGATGGCTACCTCGCCAGGTCCTAGGCTGCCGAGCCATTTGTTAGTGCACAGGGAGCCACGGGTGTCCTGATCGGGAATGTCGTCGAGGTAGAAGGTCCAACGGCTGTCTTGCAGAAGAGGTGGGAGATCTGAGATTTCAATTTCCGTCTTGGGCATTGTGGCTGATTGACTTGTTAGCAAGCGATCTCTAAGTACAAGATGCGAAGGAACTTACTGATAAGACCAAAAGTGAAGAGGTGGCTGACAACGGTGTATCGCTCAGGTCGGGAATAAACATCCTCAGGAGCTGGTGCTCGGGGTTGAGAAGCATAAGAAGCGCTAGCTGCAGCAGATAGACGGCTAATAAAGGAGTCTGTACCTGCAATAGCATGGCAGAAAGTCTGCAGAAACGGTGCTGATTGTTGAACATCCCACATAAGTAGGTAGATTCGGAACTGGCCGAGCATGGGAATGTCAAGCTGGATATCCACAGGGTTGGAGTCGATATATCGAGTAACCTTGGCGGGAGGCAGAAGGCAACCTGGCTTGGCGTCTCCCATTACAAAATGGTTGTTTCCAATTCCTGGTCTGTTGATGGCATTCTCACCATATTCAGCACCAATTCCGGAAATGAAACGGACGTTGGTCCTGAAGTTCTCAGCGAGTGCAATGGCGTCGCCACCAGCAATTTGGTTCGCATGCTCATAGTCAAAGTTAACCAAGTCCAGGGCAATCTTGCGTCGCTCTTCCTCGTAACTCTCGAGAAGATTTGGCTTGGCCAAGCCTCGAACCGCAAGGTTCAACTTCCACGACAAATTCCACGAGTCGTGCATTGAGGTGTTCATACCCTGTGCTGACTTGGGAGAGTGGGTGTGGCTGGCATCACCAGCCAGGAACGCCCTCAGGTGGCCATCAGTGAAGCGACTAGCAACCCTCTGACCAACCTGATACCGGCCGAACCACTCAACGTACTTCCAGTCCAAACGGAACGGCGCCATAATCTTCTTCGCGCGCTTCATCATGAACTCCTGACCCAAATCGCGGCGATCAAATTTGGCACCAGCCTTCAGCTCAATATAGAAACGAGTCATATTCCTCTCTCGAGGAATGATGAGAATTGAACCGTGCTCTTGCGAGTAAACGAGCGTCTTGGACCAAATATCGGGGAAGTCGGTAATCAGTTCGCCGTCGAGAACGCCCCAAATGGCAGCCTGAGACATGCCGACAGCCTTGACATCGGGGATGCTCTTGCGAACCTTGGAGTGTGCACCGTCACCTGAGTAGTAATGTCAGTTTCTGAGCGTATGATGAGTGTGAGGGTTTACCACTCACATCCAATCAGGTATTGAGTCAGAACCGAACGCTTGTCTTGATTGACATTGGCACGGCAGTTGACTTGGAGGGGACCAGTCTTGTTGTCGGGGACGCTGTACGACTCAAAAGCCATGTTTCGACGGACCTCCTTGCCACGCTTTTTCATGTCCTCAAGAAACAGCCCTTCGACCATACCTTGATGGACTAGAAGAATATAGGGGTCGAGAACATCGATAATAGGGGGATAATGAACTTCGCGACCAAGTCGACGAAGAGGTTCGTCCGCGGTGCTACGCCAGAATGCGATATCGAAGACACGAACACCTTGCTTTAGCAAAGTATCTGATAGTCGCATTTGTCGGAAGGTTTCGATCGTCTTTGGTTGAAGGCCATCGGCTCTATTTTCGAGGTCAATTGGGTTGTTTCAGTGGTACAGTTGAATCGTGGTGATAAGCTTACCTTCCCACGGGCGTCTGATCGGCTCGATCATCGATTACCTCAACGTTGATGCCGAATCTGGTCAGGTTTGCGGCCAACATTAGACCGGCAGGTCCTGCGCCAACAACACATACTTGACATTCCAGCGGAGGCTCAGGAAGACTGCGAAGAAGAGCCAGAGGATCTTGAAAGGGAGGAGGAGAGCCTTCCTGGCGCTCACGATGTGCTGGAAAGGGGATTTCCATTTGATCCATGTCGTCAGATTGGACAATGCTAGGAACCATGCTACAGTGGAAGTCTTTGGGAGATCACAAGATCATGGACGACCTCTGTCGGTTCAAATTGTTGACAGAGTGTCGTCCGGCAGTGGTTGCGAGAGTTCAAAGGCGGCGGAAGCTTCTGAGTCAAAGTAGAAGATGCCGCAAACGATCAGGCTGGCGACGAGGTGTGTGGGAAGTAAAAGATATTCGGTAAGGTGGTATTCTCCGAGGAAGTCCGTCCACTCAAGTATCGAGTGCCGTGCGTATCACACTCGGGGTGTTATGTGAACTCCCCGATATCGCCTGATCAGAAGAGGTTGTCAAGATCGAAGTCGCAAAATTGAATATGTCGTAAGATGTTTTGGAGATTTCGAGTAGGTCGCGTAGTAGTATTAATTGGATATGTATGATAGAATAGATTGATCGGTAAGTGTACGGGGTTTTCGAGGTCGCGGGGCAGAATGGCCGAATAACTATTGGACAGGCTGAATCTGACTGACAAGCTACAACTGAGACGACAAGGGTTTGTGCAGATATGCAGGCTACGATGAGAATGGCGAACAAGGTGGACGAGACGGCCGCAGTGATAGCAGAAACGAATATACAGACGATGGACGACGGAGCACGAAGAGGGACACCGAGGTGAAGAGAGGATAAGAGAGGGGCTAAGTATGAAGCTATTCCCGAGCCTCAAGGTCAGATATAGGAAACACAGCACCCATGAACGGGCAGGTACCGGATTTCGGGGGTTGATGGCAAGCGACGACCGGGGTGCTACGATGCCCTGACCTACATGGATCAAAAAGAGAGACAGAGAATGGATGAGAAGGACCAGCCCAGGGTCGAGGGCAACAAGGGCAAGAGAGATGGGGTCACAATTGCCTGGAGCAGAAAAAATGGCATGACACGATTATCGACAGCAGGCGGAGGCAGGCGGAGGCAGGCGACGCCAGACCTGACGAGGAGACAGGAAATGGGCTGATTTCGCGGGAGATTTTGCTGGTTCGCTGCCACACGGTCCACTCAGACGACACGGTTGACACGTTCAACTGGGTCTAACTTCCAGGGCCCTTCCTCAAATGCTTCCGCCAAGCTCGTTCACTCTTTTTCAATGGGTCCTTGCTGTTGGAATGCAACTTGAAGTGATCCACATGCTGTCTCTGGACCTGTCCCCGCTTGACGATATAGCATGTGATTGGACGATAATTGATGAATTGAATGCTTTTGGCCACCCCAAAGCACCAGAAGTTTTGAAGAAAAAATAGGTGAAACGGCCCGGTTGGCATCATCACGTTTAATCAGATCCAAGCACGAATATTTATATCAAAGTGTAGATATCTCTGAAGCAAATAGTGACAAATTAATGGCAGAATATAACACCGCTAGAAAGAAGGTCTAGAAGGCTAGACCACGGACCAGGTCATGCACCAAGACCTAGACCAATCCTCAACACCACTACCTCCTCCTCCTTTGCAATGACAATGACACTTTGGACCAAGACAAAAAAAGACGTTGAACCCGTGCCATACGCTCGCACTGTTTCATCAAAGAATCCACTTCTGCGGCTTCTAGTCTCCGATGACAACGTGGTGTGTCTGGTACCAGATTATGTGTTTATTGCTCTGACAGCAGCAAGGATTATGCACTTGTTATGTACGTAGATGGACTTCTCGTACAATATTCAATCCGCATCTGCTAACCTTTTATACCCTTTTCAGCTTTGGTCCAGTGATTTGGCTGCGGTCAGGACATGAACGATGGAGTATCAGGGTTTGACATCGCATGTTATTAAGTTCCCTTTGCCTCTTCTCATATACGCCTGCAGGAACTCAGGGTCTTTGAACCAGGATGAGGTCGTTCTCGGTCGGTGTCATTATCAAGCACGGCGAGCGGGTGCGATCCATCCATCTGACACCGGTTTTCCCGGCCTTTGTCTGAAGTTTTGTAAGTCAATGACAGATCTGGTTAAGTCCTGTAGGTTATCAGCTGAAGTTGTCTAAAAGTCGGGGAATTGACAATATGCAGCAAAGCCACACCGTAAGTTGTGTTATATAGGGACCGTTTCATTGACTCAGAGGGGATGGATCTGCTGGCAGTAACACACAGATTCAAACTGATACATGCAGGTCTTAGCTCAGTGCTCGGCTTATGTACCTGATATTGTCCTGTGCAACAAAAGACGCAAGCATGATGCTGAGTTAGGGACCAGCATGCAGATTCAACGCAACCTGCCAGTGTTGCAATTCTCTCAACGCTGTTTGGTTACTCAAACGGACAGCCACATAGTTTTCTCAAATTCTCAAATTCTCGTAGTCAGCTATCTCCTGTCCAGGATGAACCCTGGGTACAGTCTACAAAGACCCATGCCCTACATGTTACGCTGCCACATTTCAAGCAGTTGAGCTGACGATGGAGCTCTTCGCCACGACATGCAGCGAACGATGATCATCTCACGATATACAATTGAGCAAGGTATCTGGCAAAACGGTCCCCTTTTCACCTCGATTGCATATGCAAGCTGTCAAACTCATCACAAATGTTGTATATGTATCAACATCGGAGCTGATCCTTCTGCGCAGTGCAGCGTAAGCGACGTCTCTCATCTCATCTTGTCTGTAGGTACCTTGCCGCCAGCTCACCCATTGGGAATATTCCGCATTGGAGCCAACCCAAGTTCTGGATGCCATCTGTTGACTCATTTATCGCATCATTATATCGGCTCATGCCTGGCTATCACTCGAGTTATGCCGCACGTTGTATGCATCCTACTAGAGCAACATGTCTGAGTGCTCTCAAATCAGTCAGTTGGCACCACCAACATGACATAACATCCGGGCTGGGACATCACCAACACAATGGTACTCTATTACATGGATGACCTATAACGCACAGGCTGGTTCGGACTTGGGTATCTGGGCAGCCCGAGCTCCCACGCACGCCCTTTACAATCGGACCTTGGGTCTTGTAGTGAGGAGTGACACTTTGAATTGGCTCGAGAATGAGTTTGTCAGTATCTCTGTTGGAAACTCATGGGCCTTACCACAGTAGACACGTATGAAAACTGCATAGTACTGCAGAAGACAATGCTTTACAATGTATTCAATATTCTAGTGATCCTTTTATCGGTCGCCATATGCTGGGATTACATTCCTTCAAGTTGATATTGAGAATCAACGATATCACTCCAAGTTCTGTGTGACTTATAACAATTGGTCACATACAATGTGATAACACATACGCGGTACATTATGGAAAAATGATGCAATAGTAACCACAATTCATCCGCAACATTCTAGTAACAAGGCAGTCTTAATTAAGACACCAAAACCGTACTGGCGGTTGCATTCCCGTCAGCTTCCTCCTCTTCACCATCGTTTTCAATGGCTGTATCCACATCCTCAATGACTTGACGACCACTGAAGTTCTTCATATATGCCTCTGCCTTGGCTCTCACGGGAATTGCATACCAGTCCGGTTGCATACGTAAAGCAGCCAGAATGATACCTGTGCCAGGAATCACAACATGCCCACTACGCCCTGTGAGAACCTGCCTAACCACTGCATCGGTCACTGACTCGGGTGCAAGTGGTGGCATCAAGAAGTCAGTGTTTTGGTAGTATCCCTTAAAAAGAGCAGTGTTTGTGGGACCTGGATGGACGATAACAGTCCTGACCTTGGGCGCATTATATCTGGTAGTCAACTCGGCGGTCAAGCCTTCGTGGAAAGCTAAAGCAGCTGCTTTTGAAGCACCATAGTCTACCAGGTTAGGAATTGTCAACCAGCTCGCATAAGATGTCAGGGTTACAACCATGCCATGGTTTTTAACGACCATATCAGGAACAAATGTCTTTGTTATCCAAAAGGGCGCAAAGGTATTGACGTCAAAGGTGAAGCGGATATCGCTTGGCTGAGATTCCAAGATAGTCTTGCCCCTGACAACTCCAGCCACGTTGATAACGACGGTCGGATGTCCCACCTCAGCCCTAATCTTTTCGGCGACGGCCTCGACGTTTTCGGGCGATCGTAGGTCGCATTGAAAGTGGTGCACGTTGGCCGCTATTGGGTATGAAGTCAGCCTCCTCCTGCTATTCTGAGCCTGATCCGAGGTCAGATATAAAAAGACAACATACAAACTTCGAAAGACATGGGCTGAACATCAAGAACGACAACTTTGACGCCCATTTCCTCAAAAAGCTTTACGATTCGCCCTCCAATACCTCCTGCACCGCCTGTTACGAGAACAACCTCGCGCTTCCAGTCATATTTATCGTCAACCCAGTTATTTCTGGTCTTATCGGACCACCATCCGCTGGCCCATCGCGCCAGAGCAACGTAGAATAGTGTCTTGAGGTGACCGGAGGCGCTAGGATGAAGAATCGATAGGTCTTGGCCCTTTTTGGTGAGGCGAGCGAACAGCACGAGTGGAAGTAGGAGAGCTGGGTTGAGAGCAGTCTGACGAACTAGTCGTAGTATAACGTCAGCGCAAAAGCCTTCTCGTGGGATGAGTCCTTGATGCATCGGCATGATGGCGTTTGAGTCTGGTGTAAGTCAATATTTTGTGGTCAGGTTACACCGATATATTATTACTTTTCCATAGGAAAAACAAGCAGTGCACAGGCCCAAGAGAGCAGCTCAAGCACTCGGACAGCGCACTTTGCGCCTCGGATGCGGATAGGCATGTCTTATGGAGGGGGAATGGGCTTGATGCATGGTTCTCATGATGGAGCATGCAAACCGAGGTCCTTTTCCACGAACAGCTACCAACTCGCTGCTCGCTGCAGTAGTTCGCAGGGATGAGAAATCCGGGGTAATAGTCAGAAAGCTATTCGTCAGGGTTCTCGTAGCAGCTCCTACCAAACAACATCTTTGCTTGCGCCAAGCATGACTATCATGAGTTAACAAGTGTTGTGGATTGTTCCTCGGCGTCATGGTGACCCCGCAATTCGATCGCCTTAAAGCTATGCTGAACGGGGATGATTCCTCAATTGGCATGGATGGCAGATGATGGTTGACATGGCGATTTGGTAACCTGCATTGGTTAGTGGAATTTGAAGATGTGTGGCAATCTTTAGACGAACTGTTTCAACTTTCACGCTCAGACTCCGGGACTGTGAATTATTATGGCCCGAGAGCATTTGAACGAAGAACAGATGCCTGAGCCAAGTTTGCTGGAATACAATATACTATGTAAAAGAGCTTGCGCTTCTAAGTTAGGGGGTATCAGAATGTTAAAATGCTAATCAAGATCTTCACAATTAAATCGCCATGAACAAGCTCACCAATCCAGCATATACCGCTACTTTCGAATCAAGGATATATCCCTTCGAATCCTCACCACTGGCATCAAGCTCGGTCGAATCACCTGGCGCAAACAAAACGCCTACTTTATTAGCTGCCTCTGCGTCAATTTCCTCGGGCGAGAGTATCTCATTCGATAGCTCATCGCAAGACGGCCGATCATCATCTTCAGGAATCGAGTTGGTGACATTGATTGGAACGTCGAAGATGGTATAGTGGTCATCGCCGTTGAGCCTAAAGTTTTGTCGGATGGAAATCTGTGTATATTGTCAGAACATCTTCTAACAAGGGTTTAGAAGTATGGCTCACGTTATAAACACTGCGATCACTGTCTCCTTCAGGCTTTCCATCACCAACGAGACAGTCAGGCCACACCCAGTTGATGTGTTTAACAGTACTGCCTGATTCCTGGGCCATGATCTCCCCAAGACTTGCGTTATTAGCGGTCGCCGTCCCATTGGAGATGGTCAAGTTACGACCTGTCATGTAACTGTAGAGGAACATCTCGATACTGAAGATCTGGTTTTCGTCCCCTTCGTCATGCGGCGGCAACGGCAGCTTGCCGTTGGCGGTCACATCTATAGCGACGTGCAACGTATCTTGTATCAACAATGTTAGTCTGGCGAAGCTATCGTCGACGGCGTAATGTCAACTTACCCCCTCCAAGGGGCGTGTTCGGTTGAGGGGCATCTAGCACCACAAAACCAGGCGTAAAGATCTGGCCATTGGAAATCGTAAAGTTCAGGCCCAGCGCGCGCCCAGCCAGGAGCAGCACGGCTGTCAGTTGTTGCTTTGATGATAACATTGCTAGTATCAAGTGTTATACAAGTCCTGGCAAAAATGAGGTGTGAGAAAATGTTACCGCAACAACCAAATTCATCATCGCCGGAAATACGGCACAGGATTCAAAATGACTACATCTGCTTTTGAAACCGGAAATTGGACTTGGCCGAGTATCCAATACAGCTGCAAAATCCTTGGGAGGTGTTTGAGAATGGGGGCTTGGTCCTTGATAAAAGTGAGATTACAAGGGTATTTTACCGGTGGACAAGGCTAAGAACATAGATAAAGAGGATGAATGATTGTTTCTATGCCTTTTATCTTGAACTGATGGTATTCCAAGTTCGGTTTTAGGACTTACTTGGGAGTAAATAAATAGCTTTGATTCCTGAATACCAGACTTATATCCAGTAGTATAATCGTTAAACCAAGCTCATATTGAAGTGTTGCAGAGCTTTATGAGCTCAAACCGTGGTTCAGAATCAACTTGACAAGGATTCAATCATCATTTGACCTAAAATGCAAGGACCTAGCTACGTAAGTGCTTCTCTGGTTGAAGAAGAGGGTTAGATCTGAAAATATCAAGAATGCAAAATGGACATTTTGGCTCTTCAATGGAGATCATTAATTCTCCATCTCCAACTGGTAGCGGAATTACTTCCTCGAGTACCACTAATGAATCCTCAGAGGGGCATTTACCGGCGGAGCCCCCCGATAGCCAAGAGCTAAGAACCACAAACACCGCCTGCTCAGAGCAAAAGATCCTCTACCAAATTGGCGGCTGTGGAGCTCTTTTCTTTTATTGTGACAGAAGATATCTCACGATAGGGGAATCATTGGCTTCTAAAAGTGATCGCTAATAATTGTGATCCGAGGCTCTTCTCATTGCCCTGATTCTAGCGCTAACTAAGGTTGTCAGGTCAGTTCCTCCAACCCCTCCTCTCAGTATAGGTGATCTACTTCAACAACATCCAATCTTGATTCAAACACGTCGTTCTTCAATCTGAATCTCGGGGACTTCAACCGGCCTTGTTCATTGGCGTGTACTGCTGCATTTCACTCAGTACAACAACTTCATTGCAGTACAGCATATCAAACATGCGGCTGTCAAGTCTCATCGCCCGGCACGGCTCCGTCCTTCGGCGCTGTTCCGGAGCCGGAACTCGGCCGGTCTGTTCTCATTCTCAACGCCGCCTCATGAGCTCCTCCTTGGCTGGTGTCAAGGACTTGCTCAAGGTCTCGGACGAGATCACAGATGCTGTTGCCACTAACAAACCCATCGTTGCCCTTGAGTCAACTATCTACACTCACGGAGCCCTGGGCAATGAACTCGCCCTCCAACATTCAGATCTTGTCCGCAGCAATGGAGGTATTCCCGCCATCATCGCCATTGTTGATGGCGTTCCTACTGTTGGAGCAACAGCGTCTGATATCCTTCGTATGATTGAGAGTGGAAACGCTGTCAAGGCGTCCAGGAGAGATATTGCCTACCTCGCGGGAATGGTAAGTCAAGCTAGGCACTGATGTTGGTATTGCCTCTCATGTGTACAGCAACGCATTCACAGTCAACAACTTTGATATATACAGGTTGAGGGGCTGACTGAGATTTGCTTCAGGGCTTGACAGGACAGAAGATTCATGGCGGCACCACCATATCAGGAACTATGTTGCTCGCCAGGCTTGCAGGCATTCGAGTATTTGGCACTGGTGGTCTCGGCGGCGTCCACCGCGGAGGCCATGACTCAATGGACGTTTCTGCTGATCTCACTGAACTTGGCCGAACCCGAGTCGCTGTCATCAGCAGCGGCTGCAAGGGCTTCCTCGATATCCCCAGGACACTGGAGTTCCTCGAGACCCAGGGTGCCCATGTGTCGACCTTTGCAGACGGACGATCTGGAAAGATCGATTTCCCTGCTTTCTGGGCTCGTGATAGCGGCATCAAGAGTCCTTCTGTTGTCCACACGGAGAAGGAGGCTGCCGCTATCATTCTGGCCCAGGAGAAGCTTGGCATTGAGTCAGGCTTGCTCTTCGCCAACCCCATCCCGGAGGAATTTGGCATTCCTGCGCCTGAGATGCAGGCTTATATCGAACAGGCTGTCAAGGAGGCCAATGAGAAGGGCTTCACTGGCAGCGCTAACACTCCGTATATCCTGGGTAGACTCAAGGAGCTCACAGGAGAGAAGGCCGTCATCGCCAACAAGGCGCTGGTAACGTCCAATATCACCCGGGCCACCAACATCGCTGTCGAACTCTCAAAATTGTTGTCTTCTGGTTCTGAGCCAGTCAAGACTTTGTAAGTGCAGCGATGAATGGTCTCGGACGTAAATCTAATCGTAGCTATAGCAATTCATATTCTGCCACTTCATCTACACCTGCATCTCCTGCTCCTACTGAGCTCAAGGGGCCAGAAGTAACGTCCGACAGTAAGGCCGATATCCTTGTCGCTGGTTCCGTTGCTGTTGATCTAAGCTGTGACTATACCCCAAAGTCGGGTGACGCTTCACCCGTCCTCCACACCTCGAATCCATCTAGTATCAGCCAGTCAATTGGAGGTGTTGGCCATAATGTAGCTCTTGCTGCCCACTCTGTAAGCAAACATGCTCGAGTACGGCTCTGTAGCATGGTTGGTGATGACGTGTAAGCGTCCTCTCGTATTGAGATCTGACCCTTACTGACGTGCTGTAGTGCTGGCAAGACCATTCTTAATGGACTCAAAGCCTCCGGCCTTGACACCACCTACATTCGGCAATTAGGCCATGAATACCACGGCTCTAATAGAACGGCTCAGTACGTTGCTGTCAATGATGCAAACAAGAATCTAGTCATGGCTATGGCCGATATGGGCATCTTCACAAACCACTCTTTTCCCGAATATTGGAAGTCTGCCGTCCGGGGAACCAAGCCCAAGTGGTTGGTAGTGGATGGTAATTGGAGTGAGAAAGATATTCGAGCATGGCTCAAGGCTGGTCAGGACCAAGACTGCAAGATTGCCTTCGAGCCAGTATCGACAGCCAAGTCTATGAACCTTTTCTGTCCTCAGAAAGGACACCCAAAACTTCGAGTCTTCCCCAAGCCCACAGTAGACATCGCTTCTCCCAACAGCTACGAGCTGGCAGCCATGTACTCCGCTGCTCGTGATAACGGCTACTTTGAGGCCCCAGAGTGGTTCGATATCATCGATGCCTTTGGCATGCGAGGTGCTCGAGATCGTTTTGTTAAGATTACTTCAGCCGAGCTGACTGACGCTGGTGTTCCTGTTCAGTCTGTTCAACTACTTCCTTATATTCCGACTATTGTGACCAAGCTTGGTCCTCAGGGTGTTCTCCTGACCACCCTCCTCGGAAAATATGATCCCCGTCTGAAGGACCCTGATTCCGACGAGTACATCCTTGCTCGCTCGATGAGCGACCACCCCAGCGTTGGCGGGCTCTATATGAGACTCTTCTCTGCAGCTGAAAGAGTTCAGAACATTGTATCTGTTAACGGGGTCGGAGACACGTTCTTCGGTGTTTTGGTCTCTGGATTGGCCCAGGGTGGCAAAGTCGAAAACCTCATTGATGTTGCACAAGCTGGCTCGTGTTTAACACTAAAGTCTCCTGAGTCAGTGAGTCCTGATCTACACAGACTCGAAAGTGTATTGGCACAGGCAGCAGCAGAATAGTGGGAGAAGGACATTTAAATACCCGAAATTGGTTTTTTATTTCTTCTATTTTAGGCATTCATGTAATTCCTAGCATCCTAAACTCTCACATCTGCGTATACTTTCATCATCCTGCCTAAGTACTTGGGCTAGACACCAAATCCGTAGTTATGGGAGCCGTTGAAAACCACTGTGGGCTCGTCAAGCTCACTCAGGCCCATTCTTGAGTAATCTTATCAGTTTCGACTTCCACGCCGCTTGCAAATTACAATACTTCACTTCCAGGGTTGATTGGTTCTACGGATAGTCTTGCTTCTCTTATGTTATATGGATGCATTATCAGCCTCGTTCAACTCCCCTTGTGATTAGCCGCGACCCCACCAGTATTAAAATGAGAGAGCCTATCATGGGGAATCGCGGGTGCAAGGCTGCCCGGACCCTCTAAAAAAATTCCATGACCATTTCCAACCAGAAACTGCAAAACTTACTCCAACGAGACAAAGGACAACAATGGCGCCACCACAAGACGAAGAGATGTTAGATCCCTCATCTTCCTCCTCCTCGGAGAACGAGTCTCAATTTGACTCAGAAGATGAGGTTCCTCAAAAGAAGCCAACCATTACGCTCTACGATAAAGATTCGGACGAGGAAGAGTTGGAGCGGCTTGTTTTAGGTAACAAGGCAGGCTTCCGGGCGCAATTGTTCAAAGACGATGGGATTTTTGATAGCAGCTGGGATGCAGAGGGCAAGGAACTTCAGCTTGTCGAGCAAGATCCTGGACTGGAGGAAATCGACGATGCGGACCTGTTCATGTTCGACACAGGTGCTGGACCAGGCGCGGCAGAGGTCACAAAGGCAGCAAGGTCCACCGATGGAAACGCTCCTGTATGGGAGGATAGCGACGATGATAGACTGGCCATTTCCCTGGCTGGAGCCACTCGGTTACGAAAGCTGCGAAAGACGGAGGCCGAGGATCTTGTGAGCGGAACTGAGTACAGCAGAAGGTTGCGACAACAGTACATCCGACTTAATCCCCTCCCAGCGTGGGCGCGCGAAGCAGATGGGCGACCCAGCAAGCGAAGGCGATCATCCGCTGCGTCTAACTCTTCAGCAGACAGCGATTCCGACTCTGAAATTTCTGCTCAGCCTCTTGAGAAGTTCCTTCGCGACGTCAACAGTCTGGCCGGAGCTGGATCGACCAAGAAGAGGCGCCTACGACCCGAAGTCATTGACATCCAACGCACACGAGAGATCCCAGACAAGCACAAGGCCCCCGTCGCCAACCTTTCCTTCCACCCCGAGTTCCCAGTCCTCCTCTCCTCCAGCACCGCTTCTGTCCTCTACCTCCACCACATCGCTCCCGCCGCTCACCCTACACCCAATCCTCAGTTGACTTCAGTACAAGTCAAGCAAGTCGATGTTCGAAGGGCCGAGTTCTTATACCCTCGAGGCGACAAGGTGTTCTTCGCAGGTCGACGAAAATACTTCCACCACTGGGATCTCAAATCAGGAACAGTGCAAAAGACAACGCAGATCCTCGGCCACAGGCTCGAGCACAAGACTATGGAGCGATTTAAGCTCAGCCCGTGCGGTCGATACATGGCTATTATTGCATCTACCAGAAAGGGAGGCGGTATCATTAACGTTCTGAACACGACATCTATGCAGTGGATTTCGGCTGCCAGACTTGCTAGTCAGAATGGCATTGCAGACTTTGCTTGGTGGAGCACTGGAAACGGTATGACGATCCTTGGTCGAGATGGCCAGGTTGGCGAGTACAGCATGGAGAGCCGCTCATTCTTGGGAATATGGCATGATGAGGGTTGTGTTGGTGGTATTGTTCTCGGTCTTGGCGGTCATCAGGGTCCAACTGTACTGGGTGACGATCGATGGGTCGCTGTAGGTTCTAACAGCGGCATCACCAACATCTACGATCGCAACGAGCTTGTCATACTCAAGTCGGAGGATGTATCTATTAAGGAGCGCCCGACACCAACAAGAGTCTTTGAGCAGCTTGTCACGCCCATTACACACATTGCTTTCTCACCGGATGGTCAGCTCATGGCTTTCGGAAGCCAACATAAGAAGGACGCTTTGCGCCTTGTGCATCTACCTACTTGCACAGTGTACCGTAACTGGCCTACGGAACAGACACCCCTTGGAAGAATCACAGCAGTCGCGTTTGGGAATCAGAGTGACTTGTTGGCGGTTGGTAATGACACAGGGAAGATCAGGCTTTGGGAGATCAGGAGTTAGATATTTAATGGACACAAAACGGCGCTTGATTATCTACAACCAATATCCTCTGTCACCCCATGTGTGATCTACTCAATATCCAGTGTATTATCTCGTGTCTGATCCTTCTCCGGCATTGTTCAGTCGAACATATGCTTCAGCAGCGTCCGAAGTGGACTGCCCTTGAGCAGCTGGCGTCGGGGGAAGAAAGCTTTCCTCTTGCGCGTCCAAACAATAAGTTCTTTTCTATTCTTGAAGAGCTCGACATCATCGGGCTTGTTCTCACATTGCAGGAACTGCTTAATGTTGACGTTGATGCTCTTGAGCGCCTGTAGTAAATCAGCATCTGGAATTTATCATGGGTATCTGAAAACTTACGTCTCGGCATTTAGTCTTACTAGGAAGGTCACTCGGTAGGCCTAGATCGGCACAAAGTCGTTGGAAGTCTTGTAGGGTGCCTTTCTTGAAGTAATCGTTCCACTGATCCATGAGGGTCACATGCTTGCTACTGGGTGCGGACGAGTTGGAGGGAGTGAGGACGATAACACCGGAGCGGCCAACCCTATCACTGTCTGAATCTTCATCAAAGGGTCGAGCCATGACTGAGATGGGAATATTCTGTTCAAGTTGAGTGTAAAGTGGTTATGCTGACTTCTTGATAACTTCTGGGTCAGATCTTACGGCAGAAGAGTATGAAGGAAAGGATGGATTTATGTTCGTGGGATAACATATAAAGGCCTCCAGTCATATTTACCAGGCCGAAGTGACAGAGTGACCAGTCCAGTGACGAAGATGTGAATAGCCTGGCAACATTCACTTATGTTACTTGAAAGAGTTAACTGCAGGCTGCCGTCTGCCCATGATGCAGTTATCCGCTACGGATGGCCTTCACTGTTCCTCTTTTCCTTGTTCACTTTCCTAGCAAGCTTCTGTGTCATATCTGATTCCTTATATACATCAAGAGAGAAGTAATGCCGAAACCACATATAAAGTAACACAAGGTGTTTTCTAAACGCAACCACGATATAAACCGTCATACAGTACTAAAAACACAATAGCCTTATTATCAAGTCAACAGATCATACAGCTGCTGATACATATAATACATAGATATGAATCAGTGCGAGCACTACACTTATTATTGGCACAACGAACACTGGATCTCGGTTGCTTTTCAAGCTCCATATTTGTTGCGATGTTGGGAATCTCTTTGATCCAGGCTCTTTATCTTCGTGAACAACATATTCGTATGTCAATGAATTCTTCATGCTCGTGAGAGCTTTGCCGCCACGCATCTTCATACTTTGATATACTGTTAATGCCTCCCGATCTTCAACAACAAGCAACAGCTGATCGGCTTCCATAGCTCAGTTGGTTAGAGCGTCGTACTAATACTTCAAACCGAGTATCCGGTAATGCGAAGGTCTCAGGTTCAAGCCCTGGTGGGAGCAAGTCTCCAGCGCCTATCAGCTGTTATTTTTTAGCCGTTTGTAGTTTTGTTGATTTATGATTCTGTGACTTGAGTCGTTTTGCATTGCATTCGAGATTTCAAAGGTGTTGCACTGCCTAAATAGGTAATTCGCATACGGGAGCACCCGAGCAAGGAAGGAAGAAGGAAGCCATAAGCGCTTGCCGTTTGGATTAAGGTTTACTTAAACTTCCTTTACTGTTAATGTTCATATATATATATTTAAATATAAATATAAGCCTGGCATTTATAACCTTTGGTAATCGAGCTTGTTTACCTGCTTGTTAAATTCTAGCTATGCCTTATAGGCAAATGCTAAGTAGGTAGGTGGCTGCTTAAGCTCACTACATGAACGCCTTATTGCGGTTATGCAGAGAGTTTAATGGGAAACTCATTTTCCCGGTCAAAAACCGAGCATACGTTTCGATTCACAGATCCGTCCATGGGAACATCAAGTAGGTAGGCAAGTGTATATACGTGTGTACATATACTGAAGGCTGGAGCCGGCCATTGTGGTGAAAGGCCCTCAAGCTCGTAGCCCAAGCAATTGAAATGGCATACATGTCCAACCAACATCATGAGATATATTTAATATACAACATACTTGTGAGGTGTGATGGGATCGCTGTAGGGTATGGCAACGAAAGCTGATCTGAGATCACGGAGAAAATCGGTTGAAGGAAAGACAAGGATGAATGATAATGTCATGATGTTAAATGCAGTTTGCTTTTTGTGATGAATGCAGAGGCCCTCCAACAAGTGAGCGTTTGTAACATTTGCGGTTGAATATGGGCGATGTTGGCCACGCACTGTAGTGCTGTACATTGACATAGATGGCTAATTTGTTGCCAATTGGTTGAAATTGAAATGTAACTTTGAATGGCCTCGAGACGGGCCTCATTAGAGAACGAGGCAACTCTAAATCGGGGTTAATACTACAGTCCTGCAATGCACGCACTGCGCTATGCAATGCAGAGTATGTACTGTACATAAATGCCGCCGGGGAAGCCTGGCATGCCTGCGCAAGCGTGGTCTGACTTCTGCGTGTTGGATGGCAGCAGACCCAGATTCAATGGTGAACGGAATCCTGTGTGGCCAGATCGTGACGCAGATTTTCGGCAGAAGTCGCGCACGCGATAGGCATTTGAAAGCGAAGTCGAACAGTTGGATACAAGCTTCAGTCCAGTTGGCAAAACAATTCACAGACAGAACGGAACGCGGCACGGGCTGCGCGGTATCGCTCGATTAGTGTCTACGCCTGCCACGCTCTTCAGTGGCTGCTGAATGCTCTGGTAATCGATACTTTCCAAGGCGTTCATTCAGCTGGTTGAAATTGATTGTGGCCACCTGCAGTGGAATGATGTGGTGTGCTGATAGGGGTTCCGAGTTTTGAGGCTTGAGCCGTGGTTGATCAGTTTCCCCTTTGTCATACTCAGACTACAACTGGCCGAAACCGAGCAGACGCAGATGCCTAACGAGGATCGCAATGTCAAAAATAGGAAAATCAAGGGGACATCAGTTGACCTAAATGTAATACACAGCCAACCACTCTGCCGGAATCAGAACAAGAAACTCTGACGGTTGACTGGCTGGCTGAACCCGGAACTGCCTGATAACCCGTCATATGCTCAGGCCTCATCTCATCTCATGGTTACTTGGAGGATTATTATGGAAACTCCCCCGTACAGCACGTCAGCTATCTGTGATTGTCTAGAGCTGACTTTCAAGTTCATGTCGAATGCACCTGTAACCGAGAGCAAGGATTCATCTTATGTATGGATCTTCTTTCCTTGCTTCGTGTACAAGGCTGGATATGCACATATTCATCACAGCCCTCACTTTGCACTCTCATCCTTGACAGTACCCTAACTTATCTATAGCCGAGAAAGCTGAACACACAAAGATGGGGAAGACATCTGTCTTACTGCAGGTCATAAAAATTGATCTGAGGTGATGTATGTACCTAGCCAGGACCTAAGCTCGAGCCTAGATCTGAGCCTGGCTTCGTTTACACCCTGGAAAATTTCCATTCACAAACCTTACTTATCGAATGATAAAAAGATTAGAGAACCAGGATTAAATGGTTGATTTTGCAGTGGAAGTTTTCTGATGCAGGTATCCACTGAGGCGCCATCAGCTTGGACCCAGCCTCCAGCTTCCAGGGGGTGTAAGGTCGTTAACCCGCACTAAGATCCATACCTGGTGGAGGTACATAATGACTTGCACGAAAATGCAGGAGGTAGGTGCTTGTTATCGGATCTTGGTAGCCGTTTACACATGTCGATTTTGGTGGGGGTGGAGGAAGGAAGCAAGTTGGAAAGAAAAATCGAAAGAAATCGAATAGTAGACAATCCTCAGACGAACAAGTTCCAAATGAATCTGAACACTTCATTTTAACAGCATAAGTAGGTATTCCCAGAAGCTGATTGATCGACAATTAAATAAACGAAAACGTCACGCCATCGCTATCATCAAGATGCCCATGCCCACCAAACCGTTACTTTAAACGGCAAAGAGCAGGGTCTCCGTCCTCCCTCCATCTCAGCGGGCAGAATCCAGCATCTAGCCAAGCATGGACACCACCCAAGCCAGGGCCGTGGCATGATCCTAGCCTTTGCCTACGAGGAACATACGGAGTCCAAGAAGACCCAACACCGGGGGACCCCTTCAGCCCGGCGTGTCCCGGTACAGAAGTGTTGGATCATGACAAGATGACAGTCCACTTTGTCAGAGACACCACCGTATGCGCCGGGTGCTGAGCACTTTGGCCTGGGGAGAATCGATCCATGTGCCAACTCCGAGAGCATTATCCATGGAAGCCGCAGGCACATATGGATGGCGAGCAACACCAAGCAAGAGCTTTAAAAGACCCGCCGTGCTTCATGCGCCGTGGCACACCAGTGAAAACCCATCTTTTGCTATTCGCGATCCTCACAAAGCATTAGTGCTTCTACTACTTAGCTTCACCAGCCACAGGTTTTCGCTTTCCTTACACGGCTACCATAGGATAGGATCTTTGTCCGTATATGGACACAGTTGATGTTCCATTCAACTTGCGCCAACGCACGCACATCCTTGGAAACGCCCTGCCGCTCATTGATCCATTCCGTGGACTTACCTTGCTGTCTGAGTCCGACTTACCGAACAAGTATCCAAGACTTTTGGACTCCGCCTGCGCCTGCGGTTTAGTCGATCACTCCCAGGTTGCAATCAGTGACCCCGCCGCCGAGTTCCTTGCTGCTGTGGCCTTTGCTTCTGCGCCCGACCTCACGGCTTCAATCTTTTCCTTCCTCGACATCTTTCCCTGTTGCGTCTTCTGTTGCCAATCGACAGTATCTGTGGACGATCTCACTACCTCAAGACGCCGATATACAACAGCGCGGTCCTCAATGGACCCTTCGTGCCATTGAGCACCAAAAATCTCGACTTATACACCCTTTTGAACAGCAGACGAAAGTTTAGGGAAACGGGTTTCCAACGACGTCGGCCAAACATGCCTCTCAGAAGGCCAAGCAACTCGGCCGACGGCCATTCTGTCACATCTTCACCTTCTTTCTCCCTGTCAGGTACCAAGCGCCGATTCCCCCTCTTAAGCAGGAGGAAGAACCGACACTCAAATGTGTCGCAGTCCTCAATTCCTCCCTTGCCATCACCATCACCACCAGCATCCCCTTCTCAGACAGTTGCTAAACCTGGGCTTCGGGTGCATGTCCAGGTCAAATTCGAGTCCCCCTATGGTTCTGAGCATGTTCGCGACTATGAAGCTTCCCCCCAGCTGAAAGCTACCGATCGCATTTGCCAAGCTTTGCTTTCGCGCCTGCAGCATTGCTCTTCTGAGCTTATCACACGCCACGATAGTAACGCTCTCGACCCGCTCCGCAAGCCACATCGTGACGTTAAGCCATTGCGTTATCGTATCACGTACCGTGTTGAGCGTGATGGCCTTATTCTCGTAGAAAAGTCATTGCGCTCTTTCCAAGAGTATGAGTTGACACATGACGATGCTCGCGAGGTTGTCGCCGCTACCGACCGGATCATTGGTCTCTTTTTAGTGCGGCACGACCCCGGATTCCAATGGTCCGAGTCCGTTGAGTCTGAAGCTACCAGTCCCGAGTCCGAGACCTTCCGGCCGTGCACCGGCCGGCCTCAATCCATGGCATGCATCCCCCGATCTCATTTTGTTAGCGACACGCAAAATTTCGAGTTTGTATCTGGGTATTCGATTGAGCTTTTCTTGCGCAGCCGTTGCGCTACCCGCTATCCAGAGAACCGGAATGCTTCTATCAAGATTGACAGTCGTCAGCCTTCACCTCTACCCCTCCTGCTTGGTGAAGAACTGACCACCCGTGTCTCAAATCTTATCATCGACCCAGTTGACGCCTGGAAGCGCAAGTTTGACAAGCGTCACAAGTCTTGCGCTGGCCTGGAGGGCAGCGGTGGTTGCACTCATATCGAGGACGGAGCTGTTGATATCATGGTAAAGGTCCGTAACCACATTGGCCCTGACTATACCTACTTCTCCCATCGTATCCAAACAAGCAAGGTTCTTTTCAACGACCACGATGGTCGTGACTTTGACGAATTCGCCAACCAAGTCAAAGCGAAGCTAGAGAAAGCTCGTGATATGACAGACAAATCTGTGCGGTCCTTGGATGATTTCACTCTCACCATCCGAGAGCTCCGCGGCAAGAACTGGTCTGTTCACGAGCCTCTCATTGTCCGACTCGACCCCACAGTTACATACTGTCGCCAAACCATGGAAGCCGTCATGGAACGTCTCCAGACTGGCATTAGTAACGTCCTTGAACATCATGAGGATGCTCTTGCTACCATGACCGTTCACAAGCGCGGGCACCTCATCTTTGACGGTTTCCTTGACGGTGCTGGTGGCGATGACAGTGTGCATCACGAGAAATTTGCGACACCTGATCTGGAGCGAAAAGCCCTCGAAGCCCATTTGAAGGAACGCATTCGTTCAGATATTACGATGCTCTGTAGAGACACATGTGCCATCGACTGCCCTGATACACTGCCAAACTTGCGGCTGAAGACAGGCGGAACAGCTGCGTCTTCCACTGGAGCAACCCAATTGATGAGACCTCCTTTGTCTACAGCTGGTTCATCATCTGCTGCGCCTACTACGCCTTCGCTTGCTGCCTCGCCTCTTCCTCGCCAGCCTTCTGAAACGTCCTTCCATGGATCCATTGCCAGCACTCGTTCTGACAACTCTCTTGCCAAGAAGATTGCGAAGCAAAATCTGAGGGATTCCGTTGAATGCCCTTCGACACCAGCAACCCCGTCGCTCGACCTACGCCGAGTACCTTCGGGTGTTGAAATGGCCAAGAAGCATGGATATATGTCTGACTTCTTGGCAGACGACGAGAACCAGTCCGAACCCCCGTCTACTCCAAGTCTGGTGGATACTGATAGCCTCAGCCCTCGAGATAGTGTCGTTGCAACCCCCTCGCGGGCCATGTGCCATGATCAGTCCAACGAGGGACTTCGTATCATAGATGATGGACGAAGAATCATCTACCAAGAGCAGTCTGATACGGAGGCCATCGCAAGTGGAATGGTGCAATTCCACCGCCCGATCACCGACGATGACGAACCTATTCAGCTTGTCAAAGGGAAGCCAGCTGAAAATCCCAATAAGAAAGCGGCTCGCCGATCCCTAGACACCCGTATGCCAGACCTCTCTGGAAACACAGACCAACTTTCTGAAGCAAAGAAGCATGAGTCAGCCAAAACTCAACAAGAGTCACGGCCTCATGCCCCCGCGACACCTGAGCTTCAGAAGCCAAAGGTGGCTGAAGAGCCCTCAACTGAGAGTGTCGCAGAACAAGTACCCCAGTCAAAGGTTTCTGTACCTGGACAGATAAAGGCCGAAGCTGTCGCTGAGATGGGCATCGGCGAGACCCACCGGGCTTCCCAAGAGGAGCAGTGGGAGACGGTTGAGACCAGAGACACACCTCGCGAGAATCCAACAGAAGTCGAGGCCAACTCAAAATCCGAGACGAGCTTTGGAACTACACCCGAAGCCAGTATTCGTGAGGATGCCGAGATAAAGGACACTTCTACCCCTGATGTTGCTGTGACCGCTACCACTGAAGAACAGCCTTCTAAAGAGCAGCAAATAGAGGTTCAACTGTCCAATGACTCTGAAGTGCAAACGCCTAAGGCTGAGCCTGTCGTTGCTGAGAAACTCAACGTTCCACCCACTGATGCCACGCGGAAGATACTTGAGACGCCTGTACTTGGAGAATTCCCTAAGCCACCTTCCGTTCACCCCCGCACTGACGAGGTTAGTCATGGCGATCAGCGGGAGGAGCATGGCCAGGAAATCCCTGTACAGACCTCGACTTCTGCCTTGAGGGAAGCGGAGGAGGATCCAGAAGTGAGCACGTCCCTGGCGCCTAAGGGAGCACCTGCTTCAAGCGATTCTGGTATTTCTATGGAGTGTGATGCCAAAGACCGCGAGGCTCAATCGCCAGCTGTAACAGAGCTTGTTGAGAACACATCTCTCCCTTCCAAGAAGACAGACGATCAGTCTTCCGTCAAGGCTGAGGTTGCGGACAAGGAAGAGCAGCATAGTCCCCACTCGGATGTGACCGATGAACATTTTCCTGAGATGGTAACTCATTTTCTTGAGACTGTTCCTGAGGATACTCTTCTTGAACCCACTGAAGTCGTAGCTGAAGATGTCGAGATTGTTACGTCCGACTCACCCAAGACGCCAGAGGAGCCCACACCTCTCGAGGAACATCCTCTTATGCCCACCATTGCCTCTGCCCCTCCGGAGAGTCTACTGACCCCGGAGAACTTCTTTTCTTCTTCGTCAGAAGAGAAGGAGAAGGGACAAGAGTCCCCTCGAAAGCCATTCGATACCTCAGATTTCGCCGACGCCCTGGCTCGACCTCGAACCCGACCTCGAACTGCCACACTGCCCGAGCGCCGTTACTCGACGGCTTTGACTCTTGAGATCGATATCAATGCCCACCATGACCCTGATCAAGAACACTCACCCATCGAGGATGCTCCCAAGAGTGCTAGTGGTGTGTGGCGGCGAGATGGCCTCCATCGCCGACAGCCGTCAGCTGGCTTCATCGGCTTGCCAGACCAGCGCCGGCTTCATTCTGTTGGTCTTCGCAGTGCTGTGTTGCCATACCGTTGGCAACAGATGCGTCGTGAGCAGGCGCTCTGGGAAGGGCGCCCAGGCACTTCTCACAGCGAGGCCTGAATTTGGAGACCATCCAGCTCCATTTAATGATGATGACTTGCACTATGTCTATTGTTTCAGTTTCATTTATACTTAAAAAATAAATAAGAACCCAAAAAGATACTCTTAGGTGAGGACGGCAGACGCGAAGGATGGGAAGAAAAGGAAAGGCAACTGGCCAATAAGTCCATAAACAGTATGGCTTGGCAAGGGCGTTGGTTAAATTTGATTTCCATCTGCATGCAAAGCATTTAGACTTGGAGCATGACATAATGCAGAGTATACCATTTCAGAGAGTTTATATAACACCTGCGTATTCCGAGAGACTTGCTTCTTCTTCTGCTGTGGCCATTGTCGATGTGTCTCGGGACCTGAAGATACTGCTTCGCCTTCTCACCATGGGATAACCCTCTTATCGTCCTTGAATGTACCAGTCTCCCCATCAGGCCCCAGAGTGGCGGCTTTCACAGAGCTTATCGCACCCAGATCAACAGGCTCGGTTCCTGCGAATCCATTCAAGGCGGTCCGGGAGTTGTGCCCTGGGCATGCAATATTGATCTTCCACTGCGAATCATTCTCATACCTTGTGGCGTAGTGGAGCGCGATCATGTTGAGAGCCGACTTGCTATGCGTATAAACACCGAAATCAAAGCTATGCATTGGATTCGCAGGATCGGCCTTCAGTGTCAGACTGCCCAAGGCAGTAGAGACAAAGACAATGCGGCGGATCTTGATAGAGCGTTCGAGGAGGGGGATGAAAGAGTCAGTGACGAGGGCGGTACCGATGCAATTGGTGTTATAGACGGCCATCATGAGTTCTCGCGGAGACGCGGCCATGCCATAACCCGAGATAGCGCTGTTGTTGATAAGGATGTCAAGACGCCCAAATTTATCCCCGATAGCCTCGACTGCGGCGGCGATGCTATCATCTGATGTGATGTCCAGTATGAGAGGTGAGACATTGAGCCCCTGAGCTTGAAGCAAGGAGTTTGCCTCTTGTACCGCTTGTAAACGGCGGCCAGAGATAATGACGTGGTAGTCATTGTTTTCGCTGGCAAGCTTCTTAGCGATTTCGAAGCCGATACCCTGATTGGCACCAGTGACGAGGGCGATGGTGGTATTGGGGGTGATGGTAGGGAGAGACATGATCATGTCTTTTTCGATTATGTGAGTGGTGATAGTAATATCCCATTGAGTATGGTGGTGATCTAAGCAAAACATTTCTTCGCAGCACTTCTTGCTCTTTTATATCCAGGATCGGTTCTGGCGAGACAGAGAAATATGTAGTTGTCGTCATGTTGGTGACTCTAATCTCTATCTCCGATATGGGTTGTCGTTGAATCCTAAATCCGTGATTCGGCTAGGAGCTCGAGGCCACTCTGAGATTGATTACCCTTTTGGGAATGAGGTTGAGTCAGTGAGATGTCGAGTTTTGCCAGTTTTGAGGATTCCAAGCAGAGGCTGAGCATTTTGGGTTCACTTAACAAATGCTCCAGTCAGATAGAATTGGGGCACGGCGCTTATGCGTAAGAAATGAATGCGAATGCCAACAACTCGATGCTTGTGAGCTGAAAACCAGGAAGATGATGAGTGTACACAAAGCCGAACTGTCTTGGATGTACAGAATACGCATGGTATATCGTCGCTTGCCTGATTCAAGTTTGGCTCCAGCAAGCACATCAGACAAGTTCAGCATCACCAACATCAACCATGTGCTTTGCACTTGACCATCTTAATATGAGCACATCGCCATTCTTGGCAGGGAGAGTGATGTCGTCGTCGGTCCCCTTACCATAAACGTCCTTGTCTCTTAGCATGCGAACAAAGACAGCGATGTCTAGATCCGGTGAATCGATCATACTGATGTTGCCTGCAGTGTCATTGAGGTTCTGCAGTTGCTGCGGAAATGATGCCAGGAAGGATGAGAGATAGTGATTGTGCAGGAGAGCCTGATGCCTTGTCGCATAGGCTGCTTCTGTTGGAGACATCCTGTCTCTCAGCTCTTGGGTTGAGAGGTAATGTAAGGTGTGTTTATCGATCTAAGGACAGTCAATTTTCTGTAGTTTAACGAGTTTAATGACATTTACCTTTGCTATACGAGCGCGAAGAAAACTTCGAACGAGGAACTTGTACCTCTCAAGCTCAGTCTGAATAACGATGAGGGCAAAGTTTGTCTTTGGATCCATATCACCCGTCATATCCTCAACCTTTTCGATCTGGGATTTGATGCGTGCATTGACGCGCTCGAACAAGCCATCTGTTGGCCATCTATGTAGATACTGTGAGTATTAAAAGACAGGAAGAATAGCAGTGAAGTCTTACTCAAGAAGCTCAGGTGCTGAACGCTCAGCAACCCAGAGGCGCGTCAAAGCTTGCAGGTCGCGTGTTTCGCTGGGGATTCTGTGAGACGTGGGGTCAACTTGGCGGAGAATATCATCGATATCCATTTTGCAGAATAAATAGTTCTTATTTTATGAGGCAGAGGGATTAGAACGTTCGGCGGCACAATTGGGTTATGCTTCTGCTGTACGGTTTGATCGTCAAAATTGAGTTTGGTGGGGTGTGTTTGTGAGGTTGAAGGGAATGGATGTTTCTGTGAGAGCGGGGCCACACTCACTGTAATACTAACTGGTGACCTCACTATTTGACACCCAAGACTTGACATTCTTTTTAGCAATTATTCCTAAGTTTTGACTCTAAAAGAAGGATACTTATGTCGAGTTATCTGGAGTATATTCTTTCCACATATGTACCAGGCTTGTTGCCCTTCTATGTTTCAGTGGTTGACACCACACCACACTAAACAAGGCCTATTGCCTCTATTCTTCAAGGCATCGCCCCTACACCTACACATCTGTATACTTTGTATTTTCATTATCCTTATTTAGACGATTACTGAACCTTCTTGAGAGGCTTATGTGCCTCCCTTTCTGCTCTTTCGTAGCCATTGACTCGGCCATATACCCACTTGAGGAACGAGGAGGAGACTGTAACTAGCCCAGCTGAAAATGTGAACAGCATTACTCGCTGGGTCGTGGAAAGAAGTTCGAAGAGGGGATATGGGTACCTGTAAAAGTAAGTATTCTGCTGACTTGCCGAGAAGTCAAGAACAACATACCATCCATTGTGGCTAAAGCAGAGCTCAACCCAATACCAATAGGCAAAGGCAATGACAGTGCTGATTGCCATAATACCATAAGCTGGGATGGTCCAAGGGGGGCTAAGAAGAACGAGATCCAGACTCAGGAGTACGGCAGGTGCAAGATGAAATCCCATATCAGGGATTATGTGCAGATAGAAGTCATCAGGCATGAGAAGCTTGGGGTCAATGAGCCTCAGACCCCAATACAAGATTGAGATGACAACTTCCAAGGGCGTAGCAAGAACAGCAACCGCATTCTTTGCCTGAAAGAGTGTTGGGCTCAGGGTAATATCGGCCAATGCTCCGAGTACAAAGGCAATGAGTGATGCTGAAAGGCCAATAATGGTAAGGAACTGCATATGCCATCCGTAAGACCTGGCTATAGGCGTATCCCAGACTGTAAGAAAGTGAAAGTTGTAACTGAAAGAGGCTATTCCGATGATATGAAGCAATAGCGAAACATCTCGTGAGGGCGACGTAAGTCGTTGAAGGGGGTGACGAGGTACCAGGATGGCCATGATCCAGAGAGGGTTACTCAGGTGGGATGTACAAGCCGCAGGCGAGAGGAAGGATTCTATGACATGGAACGGAGGATAAAAAAAAAAGATTAGAAACGTTTGAATTCAATGTACTACTTCACATGATTTAAAGCAAGGAAACGAACCTGATTTGACCTGTCTTCGGAGCCGGGGTCTCGGGCCTCATAGGGATCCCGTTTAACTTATAATAGATGTCATGACCTCAATGTGGACCTGATGGCATTATAGTGAGTGGGGCATGGAGAAGCCACAGTTTGAGGTCGTGCCACATGAGGCTGAAATTGCCTTGACAACAATCTGGGCCTGTCGCAAAGTGTAAACCAACGAAAACTACATCTTGGTCGCAACACCATAGAAACAACGGATTTACATTTCTGGAGCAGGCCGATAACCAAAATGATATCAGATGATGACAATCGTTCACAGAAGCGTAACCATTCAGAGTTTCGTGACGATGCCTCCGGTACAGCATTTCCTATCGCGTGATGGTTAATGATGCTAACAAATCGTCTAGACAGCTCTTCCGACGATGATATGGGCCCTCAACTACCCTCGCAAGCCCCCAAGAAGAAGCGGCGAGTCCTGCCCCACGAAAAGCTTTACGTCGCGGCTTTGCCAAAGTCGCCCCGTTACTCAAAGTCACTGATGCACAAGGAACAGATCCTCTTTGCGACGTGGACTCCCCTGACTGAATTCCTCATCACCTCCTCAATTGATGGTGTCGTCAAGTTCTGGAAGAAGATTGCTCAAGGAATTGAGTTTGTCAAGGAGTTTAAGGCCCACAATGGCGAGATTAAGTCGGTTTCTGTGAGCAAGGATGGACGAAGCTTCGCGACTGCCGGTGTGGACGAGACAGTCAAGATATTCGACGTTATTACATTCGACCTATTGTCCATGATCTCTCTTAACTACGCTCCAAATTGCGTATGCTGGGTTCATAGTAAGGGAGCCTCGCTGCCACTCCTGGCTGTATCCGAGGAAACGAAGCCCCTGATTCATATCTACGACGGACGAGGTGAGAAGGAGGACGCTATTCACACCATCAAGGGCTTACATAGGAAGCCTGTGCATCTGATGGCGTTCAACGAGGCATATGACTGTGTGGTGTCTGCTGATGAGGGCGGTATGCTCGAATATTGGCGACCGAGCGGCGACTACGAAAAGCCGGATGGAGTTTTTGAGTACAAGAGTTCAACCAACCTTTTCGACTTCAAAAAGGCCAAGTCGGTGCCGTCATGTCTTTCTGTCTCTCCCAATGGCAAGAGCTTGGTGGCCTTTTCTTTACCGGATAGGAAAATACGCATCTTTGACTTTGCAACAGCCAAACTACATCGCGAGTATGACGAATCTTTGCAGGTTGCTGAAGAGATGCACCGTTCAGGGGCGGGAGCTGCTAAACTTGACAATGTCGAGTTTGGACGTAGGGCAGCTCACGAGAGAGACATCGAGTCGCAGACGTTCAAGTACAAGTCTAATGTTATCTTCGACGAGTCAGGGAGCTTTATTATCTACGGCTCTATGCTGGGAATCAAGGTCCTTAACACATATACCAATCAAGTGGTCAAGGTGTATGGCAAGGATGAGAACTTCCGCGCTGTCAATATCGCCATATACCAAGGCGCGCCCCAGAAGAAGGGAGTGACGACAGTAGAGATGGGTGCTTCCAGTAATCCCCTTTTACAGGAAGCGGAGACTCGAGATCCAATTCTGGTTGCTACTGGTGTTGGTAAGGTGCGGTTTTACATGTTTTCAAACGAGGAAGACATCTCCAAGTCGACACGAGACGTACAGAACGAGAAACCGATGATGCTGGGCAACAAGAAGGACGCACAAACGAAAAAGACCGAGACGGGTACCGGAGCCGTTATTCACACTACGTATGGAGACATTCACATCCGCCTTTTCCCTGACGCAGCACCAAAGACTGTTGAGAACTTTGTCACCCATTCTAAGAACGGCTACTACAACAACACAATCTTCCACCGTGTAATCCGCAAATTCATGATCCAGGGTGGAGACCCTCTCGGCGATGGCACTGGCGGTGAGAGTATTTGGGGGCATGAGTTTGAAGACGAGTTCAGCAGTCTCAAGCACGATAAGCCATATACAGTCAGCATGGCCAACGCAGGACCTAACACGAACGCCAGTCAGTTCTTTATCACAACAGAGAAGACGGTGAGTTCATTTCCTGTTATTCAACGATGAGCATGTACTAATGTTGAAAAGCCATGGCTAGACGGAAAGCACACCATTTTTGGACGTGCTACTCAGGGATTTGACATTATCCACAAAATTGAGAATGTGCGGACGCACAAGGAGAAGCCTGAGGAGGATATCAAGGTGCTCAACATTGATATCATATAGTAATACTTCTGACTGGGCACGAGGCTGCAACGTCGGAGCCGCCCGCATCGACGTATTGATATGACTAGCTCACTTTTGACATGCTGAGCCCGTGGGGGCATATAGACACCAAGAGCCCTCTCTCCGTGACGTCGAACTCCGCTACACTGGTCCAACACAGCCAAAGTCGTCTTCCGTAAAATTTCTGTCTTCTGTCCATTATCTCGACCCCTGTCTCCGAAATTGGAGGTTTCAAGGGCTGTGCAAAGTAAGAATGCTGAACTTTTTATCTCAACATTGCTGACTGTGGCTGGTAGTTACGCTGCGTACAATCCTGATACATATAGACTTTGACGAATGGAATATTATTAGAACTTTCACAACGCGGCCAGCTCATCTAAGCGGAAGTTGACGCCAGTAAGACCTCGAAGATCACAAATCTATCTCTATCTTCACTGAATATCTGGTAACCTCAGGTTGGGCTGCGTTAAAATGGGATAAGGCAGTGCCTAGGTAGTAGGCACGGAGGCCAATACATCCTACCTAGGTAGGTAGATCTGAGCAGAAGCGTTTTTTGGACCTGAACATGAATCGCATGTTCCTACTTAATGTAGTTGTCATTGAAATGACAACAGAAAAGAGCCAGGGAGGGCACATGTCCCCTGTGCTCTATTCACTGCCATGGCTTTCCCAATCGACAGTGCTGCCACTCCTTAAATTAGGTCACTGCTTTTCCTATGGCCTATTCAGGTCATCTTAGCCTCACTTCTCCTTCGGCAGAAAACTTGTCTCCTGCCCAGGGGGCTGGATCGGATATATCTACCGACTTTCAGTACTGAAATACGGTGGTGGTGGTCTTGGTTTTGGTGGTGCTTTGATGGGCCCCTACAAGAACAACAAAGACTAACAGCCACGAATGACATGTAACCAATGAGAATGAGAAGCTAATTGCGTGCACGAAAGCTCTGTCGATAGTGGTGTAAGAGGGAGCACACAGAAGTCATATCAAGCATGGTACGTATTGCAAAGCTCAACTCCAGACCATGAATACCTACCTACCTACTAAGATACCTGGTATTCTGATATTCGCCTCAACAACATAAAAGTTTCAGCCTAATAAAATGGCTGGCTTTAATTAGTGCAAAAATCCACCAGCCAAAGTGGCAAGTAGGCTAGGCAGGCCATGGCCACTTTCATCTCTTCGGTCAAGGTGAGTCAAGCTAAAAATCTGGAGCTTTCTTCCCGTTTACTTATTAGACAGACAATGGCAGAAATGGGTACTTTGATCCTCCGCCAGGATTGAACGTTTCCGCCCTGTATCTTTTGTGATCGCTGCTAAACCGGCCTGCTAGAGTGCGGGGCAAAGTCCATATTATCCAATCAGTGGCGGGATAATCGAACCTGAAAACCGTGGAGTGACTCTCTTGAGTGTGTGACACACCGAGGCCGGCGCAAAGGGAACAGGCAGGAAGAAAGGGACAGGTCAGGGTCTGGAAACCACATAAACTATAATTTTTTTGGCCCTTGTTGAGACGACTTCTTTTATGTTATTCTTCTCTTTTTCACCCTCGACTCCTATCATCATACTTCTCCTTCTGTGTTGGTCTCAGATTCGCGCAATTGAATATCTCTCTTCTCTTCACACTCCACTCTGACTTGTATCCCCTCTAACCCCACCATCGCCGTCACCATGTCTTCTGTAAGTCCATCTCTTTGAGCTCTCTGCTCTTAATGTGAGGGGTGACTCACGATAATGTCAGTTCTTCATTCCCAACAAGAATGTTGGCAATCAAGCCGACTCAGAAGATTGGAGAAGTAAGCAAGCATCTGCCATAAGCTCCGGCTTACACAATTTGTCCCACCAGCACATGTGTTAATTCTTCCTAGTTCGCGGTTACAACCCTCTGACTCCCCCCGATCTCCTTCAACACGAAATCTCCCAAACCCCCGAGTCCAAGAAGACTGTTCTACAAGGTCGTAATGAGACTGTGGCCATTGTTAATGGCACCGACGAGAAGAACCGATTGCTTGTCGTCATTGGTCCTTGTTCCATCCACGACCCTGCTGCTGCCCTAGCCTACTGCGACCTCCTCTTGAAGGAGAAGGAGAAGCACAAGGACGAGCTTCTCATCGTCATGCGATCTTACTTAGAGAAGCCCCGCACAACTGTTGGCTGGAAGGGTCTGATCAACGACCCTGATATTGATGGTAGCTTCCAGATCAACAAGGGTCTGCGAATCTCTCGCCAACTCTTTGTCGACCTTACTGCCAAGGGTATGCCCATTGCCAGTGAAATGCTGGACACTATCTCTCCCCAGTTCCTCGCCGATCTGCTCTCAGTGGGTGCCATTGGCGCCCGTACAACCGAGAGCCAGCTTCACCGTGAGCTTGCCAGTGGCCTGAGTTTCCCTGTGGGCTTCAAGAACGGAACTGATGGTTCTTTGAACGTCGCCATTGATGCCATTGGTGCTGCCCAGCACCCTCACCACTTCCTCTCCGTTACCAAGCCTGGCGTTGTCGCCATCGTTGGTACTGAGGGCAACGATGATTGCTTCGTCATCCTTCGTGGTGGCTCTAAGGGTACCAACTTCGATGCTGAGAGCATTGCTGCTGCCAAGGAGGCACTCAAAAAGAAGGGCGTGCGACAGCGAGTTATGGTCGACTGCAGTCACGGTAACTCTTCTAAAGACCACAAGAACCAGCCCAAGGTTGCTGCCGATATCGCTGGCCAGATCTCAAAGGGAGAGGAGGGTATCATGGGAGTCATGATTGAGAGTAACATCAATGAGGGTAAGTCATGGTCCACATATTCAACAGAATCGGCATCAGCTAACTCGCCAAAGGTAACCAAAAGGTTCCCGCTGAGGGCAAGTCGGGACTCAAGTATGGTGTAAGCATCACCGATGCTTGTATCAGCTGGGAAGACACTGTCTCGACACTCGACACTCTTGCGCAGGCCGTGAAGGCCCGCCGAGAACTCTCAAACGGAGCCTAAATTCTGATTTCTACCACATTATGGGCATGTGATACGTTTGGCGCTCGATCCAAAACAATTTTTCTTGGGATTGAGCTTGCATATTGTTGCAATAGCTCGCATATTTGATTCAAGGCTTGGAGTTTAATGGAGTCTTGATTCAAAGGATAGATAAAAAAGCATAAGGCAAAAGGGCGATATCTGTAAAGCAACAGACAATAAGAAGATATAAGATTCTTTAACATGAAATAGTTTCTATTGTGTAAATCAGCCATTTCCTTGCTGGAGCGTATCACATACTGTCCCTGACAAACGCGCACACTGTGATGGCCAAGTCATTATGGCGCGCCGTTATTGCTCCTAGTATCGTCTTATTAACACTGTGCTGATAAGCTTCCAACTGGCGTTTTTTGAATAACGAGCAACCCAGGATCTCACATCTTAAACAATCACCAACCCGCTTACCAAAGATAATCGCAGTAATTTCCGCATATCAATCATCAACCAGCAGCTCGTTAGATCTCTCCGTTATTCAAATATCGTCAATATCAATTAACACCGCGCAATCACTCTCAACTTCATCAATAAGGAGACGCGCCTGAGCGTCCAGGTCGCGAATAATGGTACGCGACTACTCACCACCTGAGTCGCCGCTCTCATCGGTGGACGAGTCAGACCAATACGAAGAGGACGGTCATGAGTACGATGAATCAACACTGCGACCCTCGAAGCGCCAGCGACTCGAAGCCGGTTCAACTACATCTTCTGCTGTAGTTCCTGATGTCGAAGCCGAAGCGGTGCCTGAACCCGATCCCCTCGAGGGCATGTCCGATGTGTCATCGGACACCTCAGGCGATATCCCCAGTTCCCCGATCAATGCGCGCCTCGACGAAGAAGACTTCCAGGAACAAGTCACGAAATGCGACTGGGATGGTTGTCCAGCGGGCGACCAGGGCAACATGGACAAGCTGGTTGAACACATCCATAATTCGCATATTGAGAACCGACAGAAGAAGTATACCTGCGAATGGATGAGCTGTACTCGAAAGGGCCTACCGCATGCCAGTGGTTATGCTCTCAAGGCACACATGCGCAGCCATACAAGGGAGAAGCCTTTTTACTGCTACTTGCCTGGTATAATCACTTCTGCGGATCTTTTGCGTAACATGCTAACTCGCTGCAGAATGCGACCGGTCTTTTACGCGAAGTGATGCCCTGGCTAAACACATGCGTACGGTTCACGAGACAGAAGCACTCCGTCCCTCTGACCCTGTTCCCAAGTCGATGCAAGCTGGGCCACAGGGCAAGGGAGGCAAGATAAAAATCATCATGAAGACCAACCAACAATCGCAAGGCCCCCATGACGACATGGACGATGCTGCCAATGGCGATGAATCCAACGCCGAGTACTTTACACCATTGACACCAGATCTCTTCACCTCTGATGAGCTTGAGCTTCCTGTTGACAAGCTGTACCGAAAGTGCCATTGGGAGAGCAAATGGGCCGAGGAAATTGGAGAGTCTCTTACGAAAGAGTGCAAAGAGTGGGAGGAAATCTACTACAAGGAGTGGCTCGAGAAGGAGGTTTTGCTTTCGCAGGTCATTAAGAGCGAGGTTAATTGGCATGAGCGACGACAGGCTATTCTTACAGGGGTTGTCGATGTTCACGTTCCTGGCGCCGTAGAGAGCGTCGAAGGCGAGAGAACAAACGGTGCGAATGCTGAAAGTGAAGGAGTTGCCAACGGGACAAAGGCGGTAGAGCTCACTGCGTAGGGAGATCTTTCACGAAGGAGCACCGATATCTTGACACCTCGACGAAATCCACCCAGACATCGTCGGATACCTTGATCATGGCAGATATAATTGAACGCTTTGCTCCATAAAATATTTCACGGGAAGGGAGTTGAGGGAGTTGCGTTACGAGGAAATTGGGAGCTTACAATACACGGGTTCTAATTCCCAATACAGCTGACCAAATCATGATTTATTTATAAACGATATGCATACTTGCCCCCGTAGCATGTTCTCACAGAGCCTTCTTCTTGGCCCGATACGATTGAGAGTTCTTGAAAGGGAATCCGCTTGTGCTCTGATCAAACTTGTGGTACCGGCTCGTCATGGCTGTATCACCAGCAAACAACACACAGTACAATCCAAAGGTCGCAAAGACAGCACTACCTACACAGCCCAGTAGGAATCCCGTTTCTCCAGTCCAGGAATAGCGACCGTAGCAGTAAAAGGCGCTCGAAGCGTGGTGGAGGGTGGATATGAGGACCGCAGCGGAAGCGTAGGGAGACGGCGCGCCTTCGGGGGCTTCTGTTATCCGGAGTCAGACAATACGACTCTAAAAGAGAGGAGTTTGCTACCTTTTGAAGAAGAATCGAGAGGAAGAACGCCTGAGAGAACCACTACGGTAAGGCCGAGCGCAAGAAGAGCGAGTCCTAAAGAGCGGCCAAAGTACGTTTCCAAAGCTAGAGAGTTGTTAGCTGACACGATAGCGAGGAGCTGTAGGAGAGCCCAACTGGTAGATGTCTCATTGTCAGGCCGAAGAAGAGACCCGACAAAGGAGGGCCAGACAATAAGAGGAAGAGCTTGAGTGCTCAACCAAAGAAAGTTACCATAGGTGTATGAAGCGATGGCCTGATTACTGTCAGTTGGTGAATTGAGAGCATGATAGTGAAAGCGCATACGCTCATTGTTCGAAATATGTATAAGTATAATTAGAATGGATAGCGAAAGGCGAGGTTACGATTTGGTCAAGGTGAAGCTATAATTGAAGATACAGGTTGAAGCTGAAGCTAAAGCCCTAGAGCTGGTCAATGTCTAGAGATCAGAGGCTTAGACCAAGTATCGACGTCACCATCAACAAGGTATGTGCCCCATCGCATCCGGCTGGCCTTCCATCATGGAACCCCACACTCCCGAACCGAGAGGCTAGACCACCTGCATACACCTAGGTAGTCTGGTCCGATCTCGCTTGTCCACAGTCCCACGGAGAGGCCCAGACTGTGGAGGCATTGCGAATCACAACGTTTTTATTGCCTATCTATTACTTTGGCACGGCCTGATACGCCGTCCTTCGCCGTGTCCGGTCCTCCGAGGAGTTATACAAAACCAGGCCCATGTGTAAGCCAGCCTGGGATTCAGTGACTATCAAAAACATTCCATACCTTATCTCTGGGTTGAATTTGAGACCTTTTTGTTTGATATAAGTATTTCTTCTATTTAATCTCCCATTACTGCAAACCTTCGGGAAAAGACTGTAGGTTTATTTGTCAGCTAGTTTGCTCCAGTCACAATCACGTCCAAGTCCCCAGTTTAAAATTCCCAAAAAGCAACTTCCATTTCGACAAGAATATCCTACCATCGACAAGCTCTCACACTTCCAACAACGGCCTCCTCCTCTACCTTATACAATCTCTTTCCCAAACAACCGGCGCCATGAGTGCCATTCTCTCTGCCGACGACCTCAACGACTTCATCTCCCCTGGCGTCGCTTGCATCAAACCCGTCGAGACTCTCCCCGCCGCCCCCACAATCACAATCTCTCGAGACAGAAGTTATACTTGACGGCCACCAGCCCACCACGAATCCGAATGCGCGCGCTCAGATCTCGCGTACGAACTGTCTAACCTGCACTGGATGTAGTACTTCTGCGGCAGATGTGCTAGTGAGCCTCTAAAGCAAGGCTGAAGTTCTCGAAAGCCTTGATTCGGCCC